>OVBE01000077.1:8390-71026 GCA_900406425.1 Iberis pinnata | reverse complement strand
TATATATATATATATATATATATATATCAAATACGATGTAAAAGAGTATATATTTTCAAATAGTCTTTAATATGTTTCACGATTCTATATAATTAATATAAATTTAATATATATATATATAATTTATACATAATTTATGTTTATTTAAAATGAATGTTGAATATAAATTCAGCTATAGTTTTTAAAAGAATGTGTTATTTTGAATCTTGTTATATGTCGATTAACGAAAAAACTATAAAGCGTGTATATATATATAAGAGAAAAAGTTAGAAAAACTCTGAATTCTCCAATCGCAGAATTTTAAATCCTAGATTTTTAAGTGGTCCAAATAAAAAACATCAATTATCTATTGGATTCCGAAATAAACATCTACTTTCGTTGACTAATCTTAATTAGTCACATGTTTAGTCAATTGTTAAGTGAAGTTAACCCCATTAAATGGAATAATAACACTGTTTAATTAATCAAAACAATATCATTTTGAAATCAGATTTAACTTCATCTTCATCTACAAAATCGCAAAAGAATCCCTAAACCCTAGCTGCATCTGCATAATTGTTCAGAATCTCTCGTTTTGGTTAGTGGAAGTGAGCGATATATGAGTTATATTTCAGAGAAGTCAATTTCGAAAACAATGTGTGCATATCGCGGTATTCCAGCGGAATGTGCGTGTGGTCGTGATGTGAAGATGTTCACATCAAAGACTCAGGACAATCCTGGCCGTCCATTTTCCCGATGTGAATCAAAGTGAGATGTAAGTAATTAATGATTTGAAATTAATGAGACTACCAATAATTACATAATTTCTCTGCAAATCTCGTATAGGAACACTTGTTCAAGTAGGCAGAAGATGTTATTCTTGAAGAAATCAAAGATGCACAACATAAATATGAGATCATTGAAGTTGAATTGGGCAATGTGAAGTCTGAGCTTTATGAGTTGAAGTGTGTAGAATAAGAATTGAAAGAAGAATTTTTGATAATGAGAAAGGAAATTTTGAAGTCCAATGTTATTACCAAGTGTCTTTGTGTGTACATTGTGGTCATGTTTGTTGCTTTTGTGTATCTTGTGTGAATAATGGTAATGGTTTAGGCAACATGTTTTATGGCATTTGACTTATATAAAAGGGTGTTTAAGAGTGTAATGACTTTGAATGTGTTTGAACAATGGAATATATTTCATGTTTTTTGACTTTATACAATGAGCTTAAGCATTATAAATCAAATTAAAGCATAGACAAAGATATTGTTTTAAACCGAATCTTAACCATTGACAAACAAAGTTGAACACAGTTTAAACACAACCAAAGTTGATACATAAGTCGTAGACAGAGAAATCAGAAAAACATAGTCTTGACACAGAAACATTGCATTGTTGAAAAACAGAAAAATAAGAGGAACTAGAGAAAACATTGCATTGTTGATACATAACTTCAACTTCAAGCTTGATTTGAATGTCCTTGAGAAGCTTGTTCTTGAGATTCTTGTCTTTGAGATGCTTGTCTTTGAGATGGTTGCTCTTGTGATGGTTCCCACTGTGGTGCTATGCCTCTATCCTACAAAGAATATATAGGTATGAAAAACATGAAAAATTATCAAAGGCATAATCATACCCATGTTTCTTTCCTTGGCCTTCCTCTTGGTCTATTAGGTGCACTGTCGGCAGTGGGGTTTGGACAAGTCATCTTGTTATGACTCATTTTCTCCTATCATGATTACTAGGCCTTCCATGGTTACCAAGCCTATATGGAGGTGGCAAATTTGGTAACATGTTCAACCTAGGTCATAATTTCATGCCTTGCACTGGTTTTATGCCCCTTTCATATGTTTAGCTCCGTTTTGTAGCAGTGTAAAAATCAGAAATATAATCATCAATCTTCAGCTTCATTGCAATGATTACACATGAGGCATGCTCACATGGAATACTGCCACTTCTTGCATCCACATGTGTGCAACTACATATTCACTCCATAAGCAACCCCATGGTGGTCTATCTCATCCCTACCATCAAACAGAGTATGTTAGATTAGAAAATTTGTAATCTAACAATCAAAAAAAAATTAAGAGTTTGTTTGCTAGCCTAAGATTATCCTTCAACATTCTTACAAACCATTCCCAATTTATATTGTTTTCAATCTCTACAACAGCCCATGCAATGGGAACAATCCTATTATCCCCATCTCTACCTACAACAGCTAACAAATGCAAATGCCCTTTAATGTCCCATTTTATAAATGCCCCATTCAACCCTATTTTAGGTCTACATATTTCAATCCATGATTCTCTTTATGTTGCATAACAAATATACAACCTATCAAACCCCTGTTTGCTTCGTGGTATTTCCCCTCGAATGGTTTCTATTTCAACTGTAGAATATGAATTGGATTGCATTATCTCTGCTTGATAGTCTCACAACCTTGAGAAATTTGCTTCATGGCTTGATTTCCTCTCATTGTAAAAAAAATTTTCTTTGCTTTCCCATATTAATCATCAGAAACTGTCAAATTATACTCCCTCTTTATCTCATCTGCCACCTCATTCTTAGTAAACTTTGGATTAATCCTCAACCTCTCAGCAAATAACATGACAATTTCTAAAACCTTCAGCATCTTAGAGTATCCACTCCTCAAACATACATGCTCATTCGCATACACCTTCACTTGAATCTTGTGTTTCCTTTTCTCATAAGAACAGGACACTCTCCAAGGACATTTTGAATCCTCATCCGAGAATTTGGCACCAATCCTCAAAGATTCAGACTTATACATTTTGATATCATATCTGGTTTTTAAAGAATAACCGAGAAGATCCAGTTTAAAATCTGCATCACACCCATACGTCTTCCCCAATGATATGATCTCCTCACTGTCTGCAACATTCTAAAGTAGTTCTCTACGCTCAGCTTCTTCTTCTTTATCATCAGATGAAATCGGGTCAGCTACTTCGTCATTGGAGATATCCTCACCACTTTCTCCATCACTCTCATTCCTTTCATTTCCAGCAATGTCTCCAAAATGAACACTTAAATCCATACACTCTTCCTCTACTACACCACATTCAATATCCTCATTACCTACCTCTGCCTCACTAGCCACATCTTCAACTGCCTCACTCGCATTCTCACCACCAGCATCACTCGCATGCTCACCACCACCAAAATGCTCACTCGCATTCACAATTTCAACACCGATAGTCTCATGACCATCCTCATCCTTAAGTTGAAGGTTATCAACAGCTACATGAAGGCGTACACCATTCCTACAACAAATCCAGAAGACAAGAGGACATGAGGGAGAATGAGGAGAATATGAACCTCAATCACTCGACTTCTGATTTTTCTCAGAAAAATTCACACAGAGAGGAAAAACTTCGAGAGAGAATATGAATCTAGGGTTCGTAATTTTGATTTGGGGATTTATTTTCCGTTTTTGTTTAATTTAAATCTGTTTTCAAAATGACACCATTTTGATTAATTAAACGATGTTACTGTTCCGTTTAACGGGGTTAACCTTACTTAACAGTCGACTAAACTAATTAGGCTTAGTCAACAAAAATAGATGTTTATCTCGAAACCCGATAAATAATTGATGTTTTATTTGGATCACTTAAGAGTTCAGGGTTTTAAAGTTATGCGATTGGAGAGTTCGGGGTTTATTCAACTTTTTTATCGATATAAATATACATATATAATAAACCGTTATATTTTTAATTTTAAGGCTCAACAATTACAAGTCAACAAAAAAATCGTTTGAATAAGTGAACAAGGTACACAAATGCTTATTTTGACTTTATTTGTTGGTGATCCTCGTTATACACAATAACAATACTACGATTCTATGACTATATACACATATTTTGGTTTTTCAGACATATTCATCACCTTTACATATAATTCTAAATGTCATGAAGTAACTAGGCATCTTCACAAATTAAAATTTGAAGTATGATGATAGACCATATATTTTATTTCAGAGATTTAAGATCACACTTAACCATTTGTTAATAGATTTGGTAGATAAAGAACACTTTGAAACACTGCAAAAAATCAAAAGTGATGGAAAATACCTTCATTAATCCGTCAATTAAGGCCTTAACCAACAGAGTAATGACATAAACATTCGGTGGTTTGTTTGACGTTAGTAAAATGTGTTTGCCGTAATTCCATCAGTATTTTACGATGGAATTATGATGGATTCACACTCATGGAGTTACCGACAGTTTACTAGAAAATATCTTTGTGGGTAAGTCGTCGGTTATCCGCCAGTTTAATTTTTGCTAGTGTTTTTAATCGGTAAAAATTTTGTCGGCAATCTGTTGGTATTAATCCTTAGAAATTCGTCGAAATACTGCCGAGCGACGAAATATTTAATATTTTAAAATTAAATTATTTTAATTTTAAAATTATAGTTAAGTATTAATTTAATTCAATATAAAATTGAATTATGATAAATATGATAAAAAAATTGAAATATGATTAAAAATATAAAACACAATTTTTAAACCAAAAAACTAATGCGGATGTGGGGGTGGTTGTCACATGTAGTTCTCCATAAAGAATTGCATTTTCCTCTTCATCTCTAGTCGGTTATCCTCCCGTTGTCGTTTCATCGCAAATTTGTTCTACTCTCGTCCCGCCTCGAGTCTCTCCTCTAATTTCTTCTCAAAACCTTCTTGTAGTCCCCTCATCATCTCTATCCGACTCTCTTGCTCCACATCTATCCTAGGTCTCGATAAACTACTTAGTGTCGAGAAGCAGCCTCGCATCTTTCCGCTATCATAGTAGCTTTTTTGTCGATCTTGGTGTTCTGAAAAAATTAAAAATATGTTAGAAGACAGATTCAACATATCAAAAATAACAAAAATATTAAGTTATTATACCTCAACCTTGGCTTGGAACTGGCTGGAGTGTGAAAGTTTGTCCTGACTCCGTTGAGAAGCCTATAACTCCTCCATATATCTTTGGGTGTTCTCGATAACCTCCTTGGCTATGGGGTTTTGGATCTCACCAGTCGATTTGTTCGTGTGAATCGCACAAACAATATCAACTGGAGTATGACAAACTCCAATCTTCTAGAACTATTTTCGAGATGATATTAGTTAGCAAAATAAAAAAATGAAACTTAATTAATTAAGGAATCAACTTTACTTACAAGTTTTTGCTCGATGTTTCTGGTGGTCTTTGCACTAGTGTTAGAAGTAGACAGCTCACTACAACCTTTAGTACTCTACCGATTGTTGGAGTTCTTAGATGATGAGAGGGCTTTAGTATCCCATTGCTATCAATATTGTACAAAGTCCTCGAACAAATCATTTTGACACTTAGAGTGTCGAATCCTATCCATCAACCACTGTTTCTTCAAAAAGTACACATGGTTTGAATATTTTCTAGACGTCTCCAAGTAAAAATCTTTTCGCACTAGCACATTGATAATTTTTATACTAATATAACTGATAATTTAATATTATATTTTGTAAATACATATTTTCAAAAAGGTAATACATTAATGAATTAAAGGAAAGTCATAATGTTAATACATTAATTTGTTTCCTGTGTAAAAATCTCCTCCTCCTCTATATTTCAAACCAATGAATCGTACTCTTCTCTTGTCATTTGCTTCACTAGTTTATCGTGAGCTCCAAATTTTTTAGTGTAATCATCTTATTCATTTCACCATTTGGAATCTATTATTTGTTCTCTTTCAACATCGATTAGGCTTCAGTCACATTGGGATATTATATAAGGAAAAGTTCAATCTCAATTGCTGTAGAAGTTCATATGTTGTCTCTTTCAAAAATTTTGCTTTATGTTTTAAATAGGATTTTGAGGTATGAAGAAATTCATAATTGTTAGGTTTTCTGGTTATCTTGAAACTCAAGTTACCCTTGATTTGTATAGTTTGACACAATTGTTTGTTCATTCAGTTCCCAATTAAAGTACCTCTGGGAGAGAGACAGTCCTCTCCAATCAACTATCTGATTTTGCGTAGAAACACAAAGAAAATATAGCAATTACAAGATCAATCTATCTAGTATAATCATTTATACTTTTTACAGATTTAGCTAGTGAACAAAGGAAGAGAAACAATCAAAGACTTGATCAAGAGCTGAGTCTGGATTAGAGATATTGCGGATGTATCTTGAAACTCTAAGAACCTCTAATGGCGCTTTCCAGATTTGAATCGGAGAGAGATCGAAGATAAATCAAGAGAAAGTTTGTTAAGGTTGTTATACACCTTCTAACAAACTTGGGCTATATTTTTGAATAGATTTTTAATGGCCCAACTAATGTAGCTTTCTCTTTACTTTCGCAGGCGCCTAGACGAAGCCCAAAGCCTGGTCCAAAATGTCAAGATATATAAACTCTTCAGTCTCCAACTTAGCTACATTTTGACCTCTCCGATTTTAAATAATAACACTGTTTTGATCCGTTTTCTTTCTTTGCACGCATCGAGATCTGAGTTAACCTTAAGTCCATAAAGGCGAATACTTCAGAACAAGACTTAAGCTCGACATGCATGACCTAAAACTTCATAAATGCAGAGATCTACCATAGATCAGATGAAAACTCAGAAGGTAATACTTTGATTAACCCTTTTGACTTGACAAATGCATAACAAAGACTCTTCACCTACTAACTAGTTCACTTTTCTTTGCATGCATGAATCTTGGAGACAAAACATGAAGACGAAGATGAAACAAGTAACAACTAAGAGATAAAACCAAAACCCCAGAAACTCGGTAAGCTTCTGATGAACCGACTCTCTGATTTTCAACTGATGTTAACTTTCTGTTGAATACCCATATACTCGATTCTAACTGAAACAACTCTATATACGAATCCCTCTGACCCCTTACTTGTTTCTTGTCTTACTGCGAGGTAAAGAAACCGAGAAGACCACCACGCAGTTGAGACCAGAAGGCCTCAAAGCATTACCTTCAGCGCACACAACCCTTTTTCAAGGGTCTTGCAAGGTACGCTTTTGGTTAGTGTGAATCTTGACAACTGATGTGCTTCCATTTGTGATTGCATCTCTAATAAAGTTCTACTTAACTGGAACGTGCTTTGTTCGTTCGTGAAAATCTCCATTTTTAGCTAGATGTATAGCACTCTGTGAATCACAATAGATTGTAATCTTGTCTTGATTGTAGCCTAAACTCTCAACCATACCTTTAAACCATATAGATTCTTTAGTTGCTTCACCTAGAGCCATATACACTGCTTTTCTAGTTGAGAGAGCGACGAACTGTTGGAGTCCCAATCTCCAGCTAACTGTGTTGCCTCCATCTTGAAAAATATAACCTATTATATATCTTCTTTTGTCAAGATATATAGCATAGTCAGCATCACAATATCCTTCCACTTTAAAACTTGCACCCTTAGAAAATGTTAGACTAGATTCATACGAACCCTTAAAGTATCTCATGATCCACTTAACTGCCTTCGAATGGCCACGACCAAGTTTAGACATAAACCTGATAACCACACCAACTGAGTGTGCTACATCTGGCCTTGAGCCAACCATGGCATACATAAGGCTTCCCACTGCGCTTGCGTATGGAACCTTTGCCATTTCCTCTGATTCAATTTCTAATTCTTCTTCACTTAAGCTTCTAAATTTGAACTGATAACCAAGGGGAGTTTTCACTGGTTTACAATCCATCATGTTCAATACCTTTATAATTTTTCTTAAGTAGTTTACTTATGAAAGCTTTAGGGTTCCTTTCTGCCTATCTCTGATTATATCCATTTCCAATATTCTTGTAGCTACTCCCAAATCTTTCATCTCAAATTCCTTCATTATACTACTCTTCAACCTCTGAATTTCAGCTTGATCCCTTGAAACTACAAACATATAATAAACATAGATCAAGAGATAGACCACATTTTCTTTTTTCGAACCTTTCATGTCGACACACTGATCATATAAACTCTGCTCAAATTTCTGATCATTCATGAATTTACCAAATCTTTTATTCCACTGTCTAGAGGACTGTTTCAATCCATATAGAGATTTCTTCAATAAACAGACTTTATCTTCCTTCCCTTTCAAACTTTCAAGTTGTTTCATGTAGATTTCTTCTTCTAAATAACCATTTAGGAATGTTGTCTTCACATCTAATTGTTTCAGCTCTAAATCTTCATTAGCTACTAAGGATAACATGATCCTGATAGAAACATGCTTCACTACTGGTACAAATACTTTTGTATAAGCCACTCCTTCAACTTGTGAAAATCCTTTAGCAGTCTAGCTTTAAATCTAGGTTATTCAACTTCTGGAATTCCTGGTTTCCTTTTGAACACACATTTACAACCAATAAATCTTTTCTTAGTTGGCTGTAAAATTCTTATTTAGTGAGCTCATCTCATCTACACACGTTTATTTCCAATCTTTGATGTTCTCGCTCCTCATAGCTTCAGCATAGGAGCTAAGTTCATCTATTACAATGTCATTTGCAGCTGCTAAAGCATATGCAACAACATCAAAATTATCATATTTTGAGGGAGCCTTAGTTACCCTTTTAGCTCTGTCCCTAGATAATAGGTAATTATCTAAGTCTTCTTGTGCTGGAGTATTTTCTGCCACTTCTTCATTATCTGAGTCTGAACTGTTCTGCGCATTATGACTCTACAATCAGCTCCACCTGAACCTGATGGTTGATCTATCTGATCTTGATTAACTCCACCTGAATCTGAATATTCCTTAAAGCTTGAATTCCTTGGACCTTGTATTAATTTTGGTGCAAATGAAACCTTTTTTCCCTTTGTCCTTTTTCTTGATTTTGATCTCTGTTAAATCCGATTTTGTTATTTCTTCAGCTCTATCTTTGAAAACTTTTTCTTCATGAAAAATCATATTCGTGCTAATGGTACAATGATTTTCTTCTAGTATCCAAACTCTAAAACCCTTTGTTCCTTTAAATAACCTTTCTTAGCTCTTAGATTAATCTTCGATTGTATTACATGGACATATGCTGCACAACTCCGTAAGTGATTAATATGTGGTTTATTTTCTGACCACAATTCTTCTGGAACCTTGAACTTAATGGCTAAACTTGGTGATATGTTAATGAAATACACTGCTGTTGAGGCAGCTTCTGCCCAAAACCTTTCTTCCATTCCACTTTCATATAGCATGCACCTCACTTTATTCATCACTATTCTATTCATTCTCTATTAAACTTCATTATGTTGTGGCGTATACGTACAAATTTGGTGTGTTTCAATCCCAAGTTCTTTACACAAAGTTTCAAATCCATTGTTATAATATTCTAGGCCATTGTCTATTCTTAAACATTTCAGCTTCTTTCATGTTTGTGTTTCCACCAGCACTTTCCACTATGTGAATTTCATATAAGCTTCATCTTTAGTTCTTAGAAAATAAATCCAGACTTTGCACTATAATCATCTAAGAAGGTTTTGAAGGACTGATTCCCTGCTAGGCTTGGTGTACACTTGGTGAACCCCACAAGTCTGAATGTACATACTCTAAAATTCTTGTAGAGTTATGTTTTTCTTTTGCAAAACTTTGTTTGTGAGTCTTTCCCAAAGCACACATTTCACAAAAATAAAATGACTAGAGTACCATAGAAAAGTTCTAATATGACTAGAATACCACACATCTTTCAGAATTATTAGAGTTTTTTCAAAACCCTTGTAAATTACGATTCACTCCCTTGCTTATTTTTCTCCTAATTAAGTTAATTTTTAATTAACAAATGCACGTCACTAAACTGTATTCCACGTTACTGAAACATTTTTCACAAACATTTTGCATATGATGTTTCAAATTCCTTACACTCTAATATTTTACTCTGACTAAAGAAAAAAGAACGATTTTGTGATATAGTTATCGTGCTCGTTGTCTTCTCCAAAATCGTCATCGTCGTCGAAATCATATTGTTCGCCCTCGTCGAAATTTCTAGTAAGTTGCGAGATATATGTTGCGAATGAGTTTGATTCTGGTGCGGACGAGTTTGATTTATGTTGTGGCTGAGTTTGATTTCTGTTACGGCCGAGTTTGATTTCCATTGCGATTGAGTTTGATTCTGTTGCAGATGAGTTTCATTTATGTTGTGTCTGAGTTTCATTTTACATATAATAAACAAAGCTTCTTAAACACTCTAGCATTTTAGACGGAGTAAATAAAAAAACCAACGGTTTAATTTCCCTAGTATTTTCCCTCGTCGTCTTCTCTGAAATTGTCTTCGTCGAAATCGTATTCGCCCTCGTCATCTTCTCCGGTATGTTGCGAGTGATTTTGATATATAATGCGACTGATTTTGATTTCTGATATGACTGAGTTTTATATTCTGATGTGACTGAGTTATTTTATATAATGGTTGAGTTATATATCTTATTGCTGTTGAGTTTTAATTATGTTATGACTGATTTTGTTTTCTATCGCAGCTGGGTTAGTTATATTTTTGACTGATTTATATGTCTTTAGATGATCAGATGTCTGTCTCTGAATATCAAACACGAGACTACTCTCCAAGACGTAACGCTGTAGGGGCTTCTAATATTAAAAAAAAACAGTTTAATCACAATGTCCGTTTGGGAGGGAACCCGGAAGTTAGAGGAGCAATAGATAATGATGTGTGGGAAGAGCTGAAGTGGTTACCTGTTGGAATCATTGACAGGCGAGGTGATAGCAAGATGGTGTGGTCTGGTAAGACGGTATATTATCTACTTTGTAGACAACTTCACATGAATAAGATAAATATTTGGAGTCTCGTTCATGATCAACCTATTAGGTTTAGAGTAAACGAATTTTTTGAGATAACTGGGTTAATCACAAACCCACTGGCAACATAAAGTTTTGAATATGAACATGAGCAATACGAAGCTTTCTAGGATAAGTTGCATGTGTTGCGTGGGATGGGACCCAAGTATAATGAATTGAGGGATGCATTAAAGGTATGTCAGACATGGACTAAAGAAAAGTGCAAATGGTTGGGGCTGTTATTCATGCAAGCCATGGGTATTCATGTTGTGCATCCTAATTATGGGATACCCTTTGAAATTGCAAAAAGAGTATTGGACGATGAAGCTATGATGGCATATCCATGGGGTTGTTCTGCATTTGAAGTTCTTGTTAATTATATTAAGTTGTTGATTCCAGTAGGTAACTCATACACTGTCAGTGGTTTAGTTCACGTGTTTTTGGTTTGGTCGTATGTAACCATCACTAGCTTCAGAGAGATTTTTGGGAGTATGGCAAGTGACCGGGAGATTCCGCTTATTCTGCTTCTTCGATGGGGTGGAAGTCGTACACGTGCAGATTTGATTCTGCCATAAGGTAATATTTAAGACTGAGTTTCTATTTATTTGGTGGTTGTGTTATGTTTAGACATTTTGTATCGCCTGTTTAACGGATGAATTATCCAGTTTTTATTTTCTTGGTGACTGAGTTATAAGTTATTGATAGCTAGTTTTTATTTGTGAGGTGGCTGAGATATCTAGTTTTTATTTTTAATTGTGGCTAAGTTACGAGTTAGATAGTTTTTATTTACTTGATGGCTAAGCTTGTTTGAATTTGAAGGTTGATTTATGTTTTAAGTTGTGCAGGTGCGCGTGAGGAATATGGTCATGAAGGATTCTTTAGAAGAGTTGTTTCTTCAGTGGGCGGAAGAAGAAGATGACCCACAACTTGTGAAGTTGATAACAGACCTACACGTAGGCCGTTATGTTAGTGGTTTTTGGGTTGTGCAGAGGAATGAGAAAAAGAAAAGAAGGAAGTCTGAAGTCTCGGCCGAGGCCGAGCTACCAACAAAGAAGCAGAAGAAAGCTGTTGATGTAGGGAAAGAGAAGGAGAAGACAGAACAAAACGCCGTTATAAAGTTGGAAATTGGGGGTGCTCTGTAGGAAATAATTACTACTCTGCGGGTGTTGACCCACTCAATTGAGGTGGTTACAAATATGCTTCCTCAATTAATCAAAGATGGAGTCGATAATCTTCTGATAGAACGGGGTGTATGTGAAAGTACCGGAAACAATGATCACCTCTCAGAAACCCAACCCCCTATCTATAAATTCCCCTCACCGCCGAAAATTATACAACAAAATTCTGTTAATAGTCCACCCGCAGCTAAGACTCCTGCAAAAGGTTTAGAGGAGAAACAAAGTATGGTCGTGGAGCTTGTGAAGGCAAGAGCCGATGGTTCAAGGGCCAACCTAAGCTCGGAAGATAAAGTGGCCAATAAAAATGAGGTGAAGAAGGATTTGGCCAAGGTGGTTGTTGATGTCAATGAGACCGTTGTTTCTCTTCCTAAGGGACCCGTCACGAGGCGCAAGAAAAAACAGAATGAAGCTAAGAAGAAGGAAGAGGTTGAGTTAACAAAGAAGGAAGTCGCTGATCAAAATACGAACGAGGATGAGTTAAAAAAGAAAGAGGTTGATGCTAAGAGGAAAAAGAAATTGTTGCAAAGAAGAAAGAGTCGGCTAAGAAAAAGAAGAAAGATGCAGTTGATTTAAAGAAAGAGAAGGAGGCTCAGGCTCAATTAAATGAAGTGAAGGATGAGACAAAACATTTGAACCTTGCTGGTCCGAAAATCAGATTAAATTAGAAGAATACGAAAGTGACAGAGGGAAGTTCGCTTACGAAGATGAGCGAGAAATTTCGGGATGAAGTTGCAGAAGAAGAATTGAAGTTGGAAAGAATAAAAGCTGTTCGGGAGGAAATGGTTCAATTATCTCCTAACGGGTGAAGTATCTCCGAATGTGCTCTTGAAGCACAAGATTTTCTTCACATTGGGCCAAATGGGATAACGTGCATGAGGAAGGGTATTGATACTTCAGTATCAATATATGATCCTCTAGCACCTGTTCAGCCGAAGAAATGGAAGACACTTATGGACCACCTAGAGCAATACAAGTATGAGCCTTAAGACCATCTGTTAATCACTCTATCATCATTCTCTACATAAACTAAGTTGTGTTTAATTGTACAACGAGGATCATGATAGAAAAGCTGCGGACAATGATGGTACATTCTTCAAAATGCTTACTTATGTAAGAAATAAGTGGCCAGATAATCATTTTGGATGGTTTTTTGATAATGTAAGTCTACTTGAAAGCTCGGTTATTTAGTTAACGGCTGGGTTATTTTATATAGGTGACTGAGTTACATACTCTTTGATGGTTGGGTTAGTTATAGATGGGTTATATAATATGTGACATATGAGTTAATTAGTTAACGGCTAGATTATTTTATGTAGGCGACTATGTTATTTAATCTTTGATGACCGTGTTATGATATTTTACTCTTCTTTCTACAGCATATTGCTTCGTATGTTAGACCCCTCACGCGAAATTCCATGGAAGATCCCACCCCATTCTGGAGTGACCGCATTGGGTTTGTCGATAACTGGTTCCAAAATTATTGGATACTCTAGTCTAACGAGTTCAAAAAAGTCTGAAGTACTTTGAATTCATTGAAGGGTATGAAGCTTTAGTAAACGGAAAGATGCCAAGTGACCTCTATACAAAACTGAAGTTTTTTATAGATGTGGATCACTTGTATGGGGCGCTGAAAGTTGGCGGTGATCATTGGGTGGTGTATCACGTTGATCTACGGGAAGACAAGATTGATTGCTACGACTCAATCATTGGACAAGTAACACGTGTGAAAGAGAGGATAGAATGCGAGAATATTTTAAACCACTAGTGGACATGATTCCAGCGATACTGAACAAATATGTTCCACATGAGATACGAGAACCTACGTGGAAAAGTTTTGCCTTCCGATGGATGGATAGCAAACACGTTCCACAAAATGTTAAAGTTGGTGATTGTGGGGTGTATACATCGAGTTTATCGAATGTCTAACGCTTGGTGTAGTTTTTTATGGCATAAACGATAGAAATATTCAAGGTATTCGAGCGAGGATGGTAGTAGACCTCTTTAAGGACGAAGGACATAAAAAGGTCTTGGCTAGTGGAGGATTTAAGATGATGATTAAGTGATAATAAATATCCTCCTTATAACTCGGTCGTTAAGTATATATATATAACTCAGCCAGACCTCAAACATTTATCAAGTGTTAACTCAGTCAGACCTCAAACATTGAATAATATAAAATGTGTTACGACTGAATTTGATTTCTATTTTGGGTGGGTTATATATTATGATGTGTATGAGTTAGTTTCTATAGCAACTAAGTTACAATTTTAACAAATATGAAACATGATTATATATTATGATGTGTATGAGTTAGTTTCTGAAATAGTTGAGTTACAATTTTAACAAATGTGAAACAAAGTTAATAATCGAACCAAATTTGAAACATAGTTACCATTTGAAAATTATATAAAACAAAGTTACATAGATTGTTAAGGGTATTAAAGACGCAAATCCACAATCTTTTTAGGAAACTCGCGAATGAAAGCGAGTGTTTCCATCTTCCAGAAACACGCATCGCAGAGTGGCTCCAGTTTGAACCACTCGTCCCACGGGTGTCCCCATCCATGGATCACTTGACCACTCTAATAAAGAATATGCTTGGATCTTCCTCTTTGCAGACCGTGAGAACTCCCTAGATATTTTGACCAAATCACCGTTGAAGACCACGACGGGGGACATGATCCTTTGCAGATGACTATAGGTGTAGAGAGCCAAATCATACTCATTCTCAGAGGCGAGCCTAATCTTTAAGAGTCATCCTTCCATGTCGTCGGTCTGAAAAAACTCCCTAACCCCTATAATGAAGATATCATAAGGGTTTTCATTGTTGAGACACAAACGATTGAAATTCACACCAGCAGAATAATACCAATCTCCTTGCATTGTGAAAAGGTCAATGCTATTGTAGAATGTCTCTCTTTGAACCGCATCTCACATGGCCACATAAACGCTCTTGCCTGTGAAAATATCTCTGTATGAGAAACTTAAGACCTTGAGGAGAATGGTTTCAAGGGCTTCCGACGGGAAATCGAGAATTTGTGAGTTTAGCCTCATTTTTTCATGATCAGTAAAATGGATTAATGGACAAATGAAGAGAATGTGTATATACTAAAACCGAAAGATCGCGAATGAGAAGACACGAAGATGAAGATACACAAAGATGAAGAGAGGCGAAGACAAAGAGACACGAAGATGAAGAGTCATAAATCTTTGTCTTATAACTCAGCCATACTTATCAAATGTTTATATAACTCAACTATATTGTTATGCTAAGCCAACCATTCAGTAGCCATATAACTCAACGAAGCCTCAAATGTTAAGTAGCCATATAACTCAGCCAGACCTCAAATACTCTTTATTGAATGATATTATAACTCATATAAAATAACTCATATACAATGTACATTAAATAACTCATTAAGAGTCTAACTCATTTTTTATATGAGAAAATTACTGGAATAGTATAGGGTTTAATGTTAATAATATAAAATATGTTAATAAAGATCTTCTTTTCAATCCTAAGTGAATATTGATCAAATGTATGTATCCACTTTAGTAAATGAGAATTGATAATGCTATTGAGATGTATGTTGTCTTACAGTTACTTTAAACTTAACATGTAGATTTAGGAACGAGAGTCTAATTCATATAAAGTAAATCATATACAATGTACTCTAAATAACTCATCAAGAATCTAACTCACATTTTTATATGAGAAAATTATTAGAATAGTAAGGTTTAGTGTTTAAGGTTTAGGGTTTAGGGTTTAGAGTTTAGAGAGAAAATAAAATGTATGTATCCACTTTAGTAAATGAGAATTGATAATGCTATTGAGATGTATGTTGTCTTACAGTTACTTTAAACTTAACATGTAGATTTAGGAACGAGAGTCTAATTCATATAAAGTAAATCATATACAATGTACTCTAAATAACTCATCAAGAATCTAACTCACATTTTTATATGAGAAAATTATTAGAATAGTAAGGTTTAGTGTTTAAGGTTTAGGGTTTAGGGTTTAGAGTTTAGAGAGAAAATAAAATGTATGTATCCACTTTAGTAAATGAGAATTGATAATGCTATTGAGATGTATGTTGTCTTACGGTTACTTTAAACCTAACTTGTAGATTTAGGAACGAGAGTCTAATTCATATAAAGTAAATTATATACAATTTACTCTAAATAACTCATCAAGAGTTATATGAGAAAATTATTAGAATAGTAAGGGTTTAGGGTTTAGTTAATTTTTCTTTTTATATTTGTTAGTAAATCATTAAGCCTAAACACATTCTAAAACTCGAAAATTGAATGTAAATTATAAAATGTGTTAATAAAGATCCTTTTTCAATCCCAAGTGAATATTAATAAAATGTATGTATCCACTTTGTTGAATGAGAATTGATAATTCTATTGAGATGTATGTTCAGAATTAATATACAATTTAATGTAAGTAACTCATTAAGAGTCTAACTCACTTTTATATATATATATATATATATATATATATATATTCATAGTAAACTCCAAACAATAAACCCTAAACACTAAACTCGTGACGTTTCTGTTTTTTTTTGGCGAGAAATTGTTTTTAAACATTTTTTCCTTTTGACTCGCGACGTTTTGTCTTCTTATTTCTCTCTATATATAGTTACCTTCTTTACCCTCTTCACCCTCTTCACCCTCTTCACCCTATGTCTTTTTATTACCAAATTTATTAAGATATGTCAAATTTGTTGGTTTTTCCTTACCTATTCCTCCAGGTTACAGAGCAGTGTCAATGCCATTAATAGTTTTGTTGATCGGGAAAACCTCCCTGTTCTAAACCCCGGTTCCGGTATTTATCCTGACAATACTAGTTGATACAATCATGGGTGAGGATGAGCTAGAAGATGGACCAACAACTGAGGAAGAGCTTGGAGCTGAACAAGTAGATGAGGAGAATTAGAATCAAGAAGATGCATTGGTCATTCCCATTGGACCCATGACAAGATCAAGAACAAAGAAAATTGCTGGAATGCTACAACACGCTCTTTAGAAGATTGAAGATCAAATAAAAGACTTGAGCTTAATAATTCCTACAACAACAATTCAAATCATACAAGCTCAAGATGATCATTACTTTAGGTGAGTGTGCATTCTTTTACTCTTTTTCCCAAACCAGGTTTTGTCCCAATGGGTTTTTTTGGTTTGGTTTTTAATGAGGCAAGGTGCATGCTCCGTAATTTCCTAAGTATTTGATCTAGAAGACCAAGGCTCAAGACTCACAAAATGGAGACTTATTTTAATTTCAAATATGTTCAAACTTAATATTTATGTCTCTTATGTTTTCAAAGTCCTATAATGTCAAGAGTCATCTTTGTTGCCTTTATATTTCCGTTGTGAGACATAATTTTGTTTTCAGCCTTCATTTTAGTAAAGATTGAGTTTTCCTCTCTTCTCTCTTGCTGGCTCAGTAGCTAGGGTGTGTCATATCTCTTTCTACAACCTTCTGGTGCATAATATCCAGGAGACTCAGGTGTATCAAAGGCCTTTCCGCAGCCTTTGTGTGTTCCTATCAATCCATCTAATCTATCCAGCACTTTCACAAGCCATTCATCCATTTTTACCTTCATCCACCATCCATTTCATCCATCAAGTCCTCAAGGAGTGTTCTTTCATCAAGGGACATTCTATCAAGTGATATCAGAGCCTCTTGAGGCTTACAACAACCAGAACATGAAGTTTTCTTACTAGATTCTCAGTTTCTGTTTTTGTCTCTTTATATTCCGTTGAGATTGAGAATTGTTCTAATTGTTTCCTTGTTGCTAGTGGTTAGAACGTGTGTTATTTGTGTGTTTTGCTCCATTTTATTGAAGAACATTCGTGTTTGCATCATAAACATAACCCCTGCATCTTGTTCATCACGTCATATTAGGCAGAAAAGTGACTAATCATATTCTCTTATCTTTTGACCCTCAAAACTTGTTAGATTGATTCAAAAACTGAGTATCATCTGTTTTAAGTGCTGAATAACAAGTTTACAAGTAGAACTTTTTATTTGAGAAGAGAAATCTACGTAATTACTGTTAAAACTTGCTAAGTGTTCTGTTTTGACTCTTAGAATTCTGTTAAGATAGAATCTGTTCAGTTTGATCTAATAATTCGTTTGGTGCTTGATTATAGTCTGAATTGTGTTGGTTAAGTGCATAATTCATCAAGAGAATCATCAGAGACTTCTTACATTTTCCAAAATTTTCTAAGAGCCAACTGATTTTTGTTAACTTTTGTTGCAAGGTATAATGGCTGGATCAGACAGTACTGATGTTGAAGTTTCTAATGTTCACATCAACAAGCTTTGGGTAGAATCTATAACTGCTACAATAGCCAAGATGATGGATGAGAAGTTAGAGGCTTTGGAGAATAGAATCAAAACTGCTTTAGGCAATGAATCTCATAGAGACAGATCAAGGAGGCATCAAAGGAATGATATTCATCCAAATATACTGCACCATCAACCTTGAAACGAACATGATGAAGACTACTATGAGAGTAGGAGTCAAGCTTCACAAAGTAGTAACAGACCCAACACGAGACATAGAGAAAGACAACCTAGGCCAAATCAACTTGATGAAGTTAATTTCAGAATTCCTTCTTTCCATGGGAAGAGTGATCCTGATGCATATTTGGATTGGGAAACAAAGATTGAGATAGTCTTCAACTGCAATAACTTTACAGAAGATCGCAGGGTAAAGGTTGCTGCTACATAATTCCATGACTATGCTCTTAGTTGGTTGAAATCAATTGGTCATTTCTAGAAGAAGGAATGGAGAATATCCTGTTGAAACTTGGAATGAGATGAAGCACATTATGAGAAGAAGATTTGTTCCTGATCATTACCATAGGGAACTACATCAAAGACTAAGGATGATAGTTCAAGGCAATATAGAAGTAGAAGAATATTTCCAAGAGCTTAAAACCTTGCTGATCAAAGTTAATGTCTGTGAAGATAGAGAAGCGACTATGTCAAGGTTTATGGGAGGATTGAATAGAGATATTCAGGACAGCCTTGAATTACAACACTATGTAGAGTTAAAAGAGATGTTGCATAAGGCTATTCTTATTGAGTAGCAAATGAAAAGAAGAGGTAATTCAAGAACAAGCTATGGTGCTGGTCAAGCAAAGTCAAACTATTCTAGAGATCTACAACAAGCTCTCCGAATTAATCAGCCTCTTACCAATGCAAAAGAAGAGCCTAAATTCCAACCAACCTTTGCTAGAGGTAAAGGTAAGGCTATTGTTAATCCCACCAGGTCCAGAGATGTTAGATGTTTCAAGTACCAAGGAAGAGGACACTATGTTAATGAGTGCACAAAAAAAGGTAATGGTTTTATTTGACAATGGAGAGTATGTATAAGAAGATGAGCAACCGGAAGTGCAATCTGAAGCTGCTGAAGAATTAGAAGAATTACCAGCAAGGGGAGAGTTACTTGTGACAAGAAGAACTCTAAGTGTACATCCTAGCAAAGAAGAGCAAGAACAAAGAGAAAATATGTTCCACACTAGGTGCCATGTACACGATAAAGTTTCTAGCCTTATAATAGATGGAGGTAGCTGTACAAATGTGGCAAGCTCTACAATGGTACAGAAACTTGGTTTAAAAACCAGCAAGCACCCTAGTCCTTACAAGCTGCATTGGTTGAATGATAGTGGGGAATTAAAGGTTAGTTTGCAAGTCAAGGTTCCTATCCGAATAGGCAAATATGAAGATGAAGTTACTTGTGATGTATTGCCAATGGAAGCTGGACATATTCTACTTGGGAGACCTTGGAAATCTGATAGGAAAGTGATTCACAATGGCTACACTAATCACCACACTCTTGAACATCAAGGTAAGAAAATCACTCTAATTCCTATGTCACCTCAAGAAGTCTATATAGACCAGATCCATCTCAAGCAAAAGGAGAAAAAGGTTTCTAAAGAATGCAACTTCTACATAAAATCAGGTGATATCAAAAGAGCTTTATTTGTTAAACAACCGGTTTTTATGTTTGTTTACAAAGATTCTTTATCTACTCTAACTGATTTAACACTGGAGCTACCGAGTGAGATGTCTAAACTTTTACAGCAATATCAAGATGTTTTTCCAGAGGATAATCCCATTGGTCTGCCACCAATTAGAGGGTTTGGGGATCAAATAGACTTTGTACCAGGAGCTTCTTTTCCAAACAAACCAGCCTACAGAACAAATCCAGTTGAAACCATGGAGTTGCAGAGACAAGTAGATGAGCTTATGAGTAAAGGCCACATTAGGGAAAGCATGAGCCCATGTGTTGTACCTGTTCTGCTTGTACCTAAGAAGGATGGTAGTTGGAGGATGTGTGTAGACTGTAGGGCCATTAATAACATCACTGTGAAATATAGGCATCCTATTCCTAGGCTAGATGATATGCTAGATGAGCTGCATGGGTCTAAATTATTTTCTAAGATAGATCTTAAGAGTGGATATCATCAAATTAGGATGAAAGAGGGTGATGAGTGGAAAACAGCATTTAAAACTAAACATGGATTATATGAATGGTTAGTCATGCCCTTTGGATTAACTAATGCACCTAGTACATTCATGAGGTTAATGAATCACATCCTTAGAGCTTTCATAGGCGTTTATGTAGTGGTGTACTTTGATGATCACCTTGTCTATAGCAAGAGTCTAGATGATCATATTATGCATATTAAATCAGTTCTGGATGTGCTTAGGAAAGAAAAGCTATTTGCTAACTTTAAAAAGTGTACTTTTTGTACTGATAATGTGGTATTTTTAGGCTTTGTTGTAAGTACAGAAGGTATAAAAGTGGACGAAGAGAAGGTTAAAGCAATCCGAGAAAGGCCAATTCCTAAATCAGTGAGTGAAGTTAGAAGTTTTCATGGATTGGATGGATTCTACAGGAGATTTGTGAGAGATTTTAGCACCATTACTGCTCCATTGACAGAAATGATAAAGAAAGATGTGGGATTTAAATGGGAGACAACCCAAGAAGAAGCTTTTCAAACTCTTAAGGATAAGCTAACTAATGCACCTTTACTGGTTTTGCCTAACTTTACTAAAACTTTTGAGATTGAATGTGACTTCAGGAGTAGGTATTGGAGCTGTACTTATGCAAGAGAGAAAGCCTATCGTATTTTTCAGTGAGAAATTAGGAGGGGCTACTTTAAACTACCCAACTTATGATAAGGAGCTGTATACCTTAGTGAGAGCTTTACAAACGTGGCAACACTATCTTTGGCCAAAAGAGTTTGTCATTCACACTGATCATGAGTCCTTAAAGCACCTAAAAGGACAGGACAAACTAAACAAAAGGCATGCTAGGTGGGTGGAGTTTATTGAGACATTTCCTTATGTCATTCAATACAAGAAAGGTAAGGATAATATAGTGGCTGATGCACTATCAAGGAGGTACACTCTTCTCTCTAATTTAGATGCAAAACTGTTAGGCTTTGAAATGCTTAAAGAACTATATCTAACATATTTGGATTTTCAGGAAGTATATAAGGAGTGTGATAAGCATGCCTCAGGCCATTATTTTAAACAAGAGGGTATTTTTTCTTTGGTAACAGATTGTGTATTCCTAATTGTTCTATCGTGAGTTGTTAACCAGGGAAGCTCATGGAGGAGGACTTATGGGACATTTTGGCATAGACAAGACTCTTAAGGTGATGCAAGACCATTTCTACTGGCCACGAATGAGAAAAGATGTTGAGAAGATATATGCTAAATGTATAACTTGCAAACAGGCTAAGTCTAAGGTTCAACCTCACGGTTTGTATCTTCCTTTACCTATACCCTCTCATCCATGGCATGATATATTTATGGACTTTGTAGTAGGTCTGCCTAGAACTAGAACAGGAAAGGACTCCATCTTTGTTGTGGTAGATAGATTCTCTAAGATGACACATTTTATAGAATGTAGGAAGACTGATGATGCTTTGAATGTTGCTAATTTTTTCTATAGTGTTTGATAGAGATACCAAGTTCCTTAGCTAATTCTGGAAAACATTATGGGGAAAATTAGGTACCAAGCTGTTGTTTTCAACCACTTGTCATCCCCAAACAGATGGCCAAACCGAAGTAGTCAATAGGTCCCTTTCAGCCTTACTTAGAGCTTTGATTAAGAAAAACCTTAGAACTTGGGAGGATTGTTTACCACATGCTGAATTTGCATATAATCACTCTATGCATTATGCTTCTAAATTCTCACCATTTGAAATCGTTTATGGCTTTAATCCATTAACTCCTCTTGATCTAATGCCTTTGCCAATAAGTGAAAGAGTTAGCTTAGATGGACAGAATAAAGCTGAATTGGTTAAGAAGCTACATCTCAAGGCTAAAGAGAACATAAAAGCAAGAACAAAACAATATGTGAAGCAAGCTAATATGAGTAGAAAGGAAAAGAAGTTTGAAGAAGGTGATCAAGTGTGGATTCATCTAAGAAAGGAGAGGTTCCCTGAAGAAAGGAATTCTAAGCTCCAACCAAGAATTGATGGTCCTTTTCGTATCATTAAAAATATCAATGACAATGCCTACCAGATTGATCTCCAAGGTAAGTATAGTGTGAGTAATAGCTTCAATGTTGCTGATTTATTCCCTTATGTTGCAGATGAATTGGATTTGAGCACAAATCCTTTTCAAGAGGGAAGGGATGATACAATCATGGCTGAGGATGAGCTAGAAGATGGACCAACAGCTGAGGAAGAGCTTGGAGCTGAACAAGTAGCAAAGGAGAATAAGAATCAAGAAGATGCATTGTTCATTCCCATTGGACCAATGACAAGATCAAGAACCAAGAAATTTGTTGGAATGCTACAACACATTCTTTGGAAGATTGAAGATCAAATGAAATACTTGAGCTCAACATTTCCTACAACAACAATTCAAATCATACAAGCTCAAGATGATCATTACTTTAGGTGAGTGTGCATTCTTGTACTCTTTTTCCCAAACCAGGTTTTGTCCCAATGGGTTTTTTTGGTTTGGTTTTTAATGAGGCAAGGTGAATGCTCCGTAATTGCCTAAGTATTTGTTCTAGAAGAACAAGGCTCAAGACTCACAAAATGGAGACTTATTTTAATTTCAAATCTGTTCAAACTTAATATTTATGTCTCTTATGTTTTTTTAAGATTAGAATGTCAAGAGTCATGTTTGTTGCCTTTATATTTTCCTTGTGAGACATAATTTCGTTTTCAGCCTTCATTTTAGTAAAGATTGAGTTTTCCTCTCTTCTCTCTTGCTGGTTCAGTAGCTAGAGAGTGTCATATCCCTTTCTACAACCTTCTGGTGCATAATATCCAGGAGACTCAGGTGTATCAAAGGCCTTTCCGCAGCCTTTGTGTGTTCCTATCAATCCATCTAATCTATCCAACACTTTCACAAGCAATTCATCCATTTCTACTTTCATCCACCATCCATTTCGTCCATCAAGTCCTCAAGGAGTGTTCTTTCATCAAGGGACATTCTATCACTAGTATTGTGTGGGTTAAATTTCTATACGATCTTGTGAAGGCGTTCATTCCAATCCTTGAACAAGGATGGGTTCATGTGTGGCCAACTTACCGCTTGATTCCTGATGATTATAAGGAACGATGGTTTCTTATACTCGCTATAAGCATTAATTGGGGTTCCTTCCATAGATATAAAAACAACACTAACCCTTTTGTTATGTCCTTTTGTACAGGAAAAAATAGGTGGGATCTGTCACATATTGTGACAGTTTGGACATATTTTAATAAGGTGGTAAGAACGGTTTACCGAACCCACATGCGTGTGTTGAAGAAGACTTGGGCACTTTGCCGGGAGAAGCCCGAGTGGATGTTAACAATAGTTTGGCTTGAACTAGTAGATATATTTGAGCAGCTTGGACCTAATAATTATGGATGCTTTTGACTTTGTATATCATGTACTTTAAGTTTATTAGGTTTGTATAACTCAGCTGTATAACAAACATGCCCAAAAACACGAGCCGTTTAGTAAGATAACTTAGTCGTAAAATAAAAATAATTCATTCGTAAAATAAACATAACTCAGTCGTATAGTAAAAATATAACTCATACATGCACCCAAAAAATGACCAGCTGTTTAGTCATATATCTTTTCATTGGCAATTCGGCTAAATATTCTCACGTCTTCGTATTACACTAATATCGAGAAATTTTTATAACCGAGCCAAATTATTTCTTACTCCCTTTGTTTCTCGATACATGATTTTCTAGATTTTATTTTTTTGTTTCATATTACTTGATTTTTAATTTTTTTTAATTATATCTTTTCTCTTTCCAAAAGTACTCAATCACACATTTTGCATAGAAACACATATTTCTACAATTAATTAATAGTATAATAAATTGAAACGTTAATTTTTAAGTATTGAAATTTGTAAAATATAGATAACATAGATTAAAGAGAGATAAATTAACCGCACAACCATTACTTTTTTTTAATATGTGTGAGAACTCTAAAATAAAGTTATCGAGGGCAAACGCGACTACGATGTTTTCTTATGCAACTATGATGTGATATTACGGGTGAAATGATCTTTACTATGTTACCAAGGTCGAATGCGGCTATGACATATCTTTGAAGCTGATGTGATATTACGAGGCAAATGATGATTTTAAATTTTGGTTTCGAAAGGGGTTTTCGTTTAACTACTAGTCAAATGTAATCTAAATAACTCATTAAGAGTCTAACTAACTTCTTATATTTCTTAGTAAACCCTAAATACTAAACATTAAACCCTAACTCAGTCGTAACTTAGTCATAACACAGTCGTAGAGTAACAATAACTCAATCGTATGATAAACATAACTCAGCCATCTCGTAAAAATCATAACTCAGTCGTACTGCGTATAACATAACTCATACATAAACATAAAAATCCAGTTGTTTATTTAGATAACTCAAATATCAAGAAAACACATTTACTATTGGTATTTTTTAAAAATTAACTCTTATATTAGTCATGTATAATACGAATAAGTATTACCGCTTCTTAGTATTACACTAATATCGAGACCGAGGTAAATGATCTCTTAATTACTTTACCGAGGTCAAACTGATAGGGTTTGCGACTTAATTGTACCTCCAGGAGGGCTTGCGTGTAAAAGTCACTAAATTGTACACGAATAAAGGTTTGATTGACGTTTTGTCAGTTAGAATTTTTAAGTTTATTAAATAATAAAGGGTTTTTTAAAAAAATTTCAGTTTGATTTCAGTTATTGAGGTTAAAATATCTCAGCCTTTATCATGATACCAACTTAAGTATAACTCAATCCTTATTAAATTCCAGACGTACGGATAACTCAGCCCTTATTACGTTACCGAGTTAAGAATAACTCAACCCTTATTACGTTGACGAGCTTAGAATAACTCAGCCTTTAAGAATAACCAATATATTAGTCATGTAATACAAGGAAGCGAGAATACAAGAAATCACGACTCCTCGAGAAATCACCACATTTCTCTCTCTCTCTCTCTCACACTCCATTTCTCTCTATTTATCTATATGTTTTTCTGTTAATTTGCAGAAAACTTAACAATCTCTCTATTATCCTGTCGCAGGGTTTTCTCTCTTCCCCAAAAAGATTCTGCTCAAAAACAGTACGCATGCAATATCTATATTTTGATTTTTCTCACTATTTTTTTATTTTTCCGTTCTGATCGTATATTGTTCTTATTTGTTGTTTTTTTTTTGCAGATGGCCAGATAAAAGATTGAGTTGGATCTGAGGAGGTTGAAGCGTAATCCTTCCTCACACTATAGCGCCGGTTAGTCTAGCATGTTCTTCAATACATTTATAGCCTAACAGATACACAAACCTTAAATTTCATCTCTTATAGGTCTAGTGGGAGACGACATGTTCCACTGGGAAGGATTCATAATAGGAGCAGCTGGTACTCCGTATGAAGGCGGACTCTTCTCACTTACCATCCGCTTCCCTCCTGACTATCTGAACCAATCACCAAAGGTTTTTTCTTGTTTTATGCAAATTAAGTGATCCTCTTGCTTGCTCATGTGCACGATTGCTTGTTATGTGTAGGTGTCTTTCAAGACTAAGGTGCACCATCCGAATATCAACAGGTGGCTCTATTGACATGAATATGTTGAGATACACGAAATGGTGTCCTGGCTTTAGAGTGTACCATGTATGAATCTTGTTTTGATGTCTGTATAATCATTGTTAATCAATGTTTCTTCATTGATTGATCAAGTTTCTTGACTGATTAGGTGTTGTCCTCCATTGCCGCGTTGATGGCTGATCCCAATCTAGATGATCCTCTGGTGGCAGAGATCGGTGAACTGCACAAGAGGGATATGTCTAAGTACGAGGCAAATGCAAGAAGCTAGACTCTAAAGTATCCTACGGGATGATAAAAGTTTTTATTTATATCCATGTAATTATAACTAATTTTAACATGTTTTCGTTTTTTGGTTTTCTTTATTTGTAAGCAAGTATATTACAAGTACCATGATCACTAAAGAAAAAGATAACTCAGTCGTAAAGTAAACATAAATTAGCCGAAAAGCAAAACACATAACTCAGTCATAAACATATCTCAATCGTATAGCAAAAATAACTCAGTCGTGTGGTAATCACTACTCAACCGTGTGTTAAACACTACTCATCCGTAAAATAAACATAACTCATTCGTTAAGTAAAATACATTACTCAGTCTGTTAACATATAGTGTTTTTGATCCGATTCTAGTCTAATATGACTAGACTACCTTGCATCTTTCAAAAATTTAAGTGTTTTCAAAATCCTAGTAAATTACAATTCACTCCCTTGCTTAGTTTTCTCCTAATTTGGTTAATTTTTAATTAACAAATCGACGTCCCTAAACTGTATTCCACGTCACAGAAACCTTTTACATATAATGTTTCTAATTTCTTAAACATATAATATTTCAAATTTCTTAAACACTCTAGTTTCTTAAAGAAAAAAAAAATAGTTTAGTGACCTAGTTATTGTCCTCGTCGTCTTCTCTGAAATCGTCACCGTCGTAATCGTATTATTCGCTCTCGTCGCAATTTCAAGTAAGTTGCGTTGGGTTTTATATTATGATGTGATTGAGTTATTTTATATAGTGGTTGAGTTATATATCTTATTGATGTTGAGTTTTAAATATGTTATGGCTGATTTGTTTTTCATTGTAGCTGGGTTAGTTGTATTTTTGGCTGATTTATATTTGTTTTTTATGATCAGATGTCTGTCTTTGAATATCAAACATGGGATTACCCTCGAAGATATTACGCTGTAGAGCCTTCTAATGTTGAAAAAAATTGTTTAATCACAATGTCCGTTTGGGAGAGGTCCCGAAAGTTAGAGAAGTAACAGATAATGATGTGTGGGAAGAGCTGAAACGGTTACATGTTGGAATCATTTCCAGGCTAGGTGATAGCAAGATCGTGTGGTCTGGTAAGACGGTACATTATCTAGTTTGTAGACAGCTTCGCGTGAATAAGATGGTGATTTGTAGTCTCGTTCATGATCAACCTATCAGGTTTGGATTAAGCGAATTTGCTGAGATAACTAGGTTAAACACAAACCCACTGCAAACGGAAAGTTTTGAATCTGAACCTGAACAATACAAAGCTTTCTAGGATGAGTTGAATGTGCCACGCGGGATGGGACCCATATATAATGAATTGAGGGACGCATTAAAGGTATGTCGAACATGGACTAAAGAAAAGCGCAAATGGTTGGGGCTGTTATTCATGCAAGCCATGGGTATTCATGTTCTGCATCCTAATTCTAGGATACCCTTTGAAAGTGAAAAAAGAGTCGTTGGCGATGAAGCTATGATGGCATATCCATGGGGTCGTTCTGCATTTTGAAGTTCTAGTTAAATCTATTATGTTGGCGAGTCCAGTAGGTAATTCATACACCGTAAATGGTTTAGTTCAGTGTTATTGATTTGGTCGTATGAATCTGTCACTTGCTTCGGAGAGCATTTTGGGAATAAGGCAAGTGACAGGGAGATTCCGATTCTTCAATGAGGTGGAAGTCGTACACGTGCAGATTTTGATTCTACCATCCCTAATGAGATCAAAAATTATGGCAAGGTAATGTTTGAAACCGACTTTCTATTTATCTGGTGGCTGTGTTATGTTGGATCACAGTGCGGAAAACACATAGATTGTTCTTTCAGGAGTAGACGCAGACAACAACTATTTTCCCATTGCCTTTGCGGTTACTAAAGAAGTATCCATTGGTAGGTTGCGTTAGTTGAGTACCACATGAAGGACATCAAAAAGAGGAACTCATAAGCTCATGAATGGCTGGGGGACGGAATACAGTTCTTGTTCATCTATCTTGTTTTTATTTGTTATGCTATAAATTAAAGTTAACTTGTAAGTTTTCTAAACCATAAGACATCTCACTTTCCATGTAGTAACAATCTCTAAATGTTGCCAAGTGTGCATAGTATGCTGTTGGTACTATTGACACAAGTTGATGTAGTGCACAAGGTTTTGTGTTAATAGTGCCAATAGCATACTATATGCACACTTTGGCAATATGTAGAGCACGATACTACATGGAAAGTGAAATGTCTAGTTTAGAACAAAAGTTGTTTAGAACACTTACAAGTAATCATGTAGATTAAGTACTTGATATAATTTAGTTATTTACATATGGAACAACTTTTATCTTCATATTTACTTCTTACAGTAGTCATGTATTGTAAAAATAACCCAGCCTTTATCAAACATAACTAGGCCATAAATAAACATAACTCATACATAATAAAACAGAACTCAACCATAAATTAACATAACTCATCCATAATCGAACATAAATCAGCCGTCAAGAAACAGAACTCAGCCATTGTTTAACAAGAAATCGTCCGTATAACAAAAACATTCAATATGATTTTTGCTTGATCTAGTAGACATGTTTGAGTAGCTTGGACCTGATAGTTTGACATGTCATTTTTTGTATATCACATATTATAAGTTTATTTAGTATGTATAACTCTGTCAAAAAGTAAAAACATATTCGAGAGGTAAGAATAACTCATTCATTATTTATCAACAAAGTAGTCTTTAAATTAGCCTTCATCGTTCATATATATGTTTCCCAGTCGTAAAATGAAAAATAACCCAACCCTACAGGTTACTTTAAGTTCTATAACTCAACTATCAACAAATATAAATTGCGACGTTTCGTGTTTCCATTAGGCGTGTAATACGAAATGGTAAGAATATGAAAAATAATGAATCTTTTGATTTATATTTAAAAATAGAGAATATTAACTTAGACATACACGATTCTCTCTCTATTTATATCTCTCTTTCTCTCTCTTAATCTATGTCAAGGTTTTCTCTCTTCTCTTCTCCTTTCTCTCTTACGCTTTCGATATTCCTCACAAATACTACACATGCAATATATCTCTTTCGATTTCGATTTTGCTCACAAACACTATGCATGCAATCTATCTCCAAATGTTGATTGTAACTTATCATATGTAACTACCAAACGGTAATTTCAATTCTTTGTTATGTTAAAGTGTCTGCAATTTTCTCCCTATGCTTCTTCTTGTTATTTTCCCCATCAAATTCAATGGGATAGTGGGAAAACTCATTATGTTCCCTCTTGAAGATAAATTGGTTTACACCCGACATAGAACTGAGTACACATGTAATCCGCTTCCCTCCTGCTTATCTTATGTAACCACCAAAGGTGCACCAAATCTCCCACTGTTGGTTTGGCCCGATGTTACTGACTGTCCTACATTTTTCTTTTGTGCAGATGTGACTCACCCGCAACCTGGAAAAGTCTTCAGTCCTTTCATTGCTATCTTATACGCATTTCTTGGTGACTATGTTATTTCCATTCATGTAATTCTAAAATTTGAATATAATTTTTTTATTTAAAATGAGTGAATTAATTGTAAAAGTTGATGAGGCTGAGTTTGAAGATTACTCAGATATTGCTTTATTGAATCAGTCAAAGATTATGAATTCAGACTTAAGACCTTACATGTTCTGGTCAAGACAACTTGCAAGTGTTCACAACAAAAGTTGTTTAGAACATTTACAAGTTGACTTGACTTATACATGTAAGGTTTAAAGTCTAAATTCTCAATCTTCGACTGATTCAGTAAAGTAGTATATGAGTAATATGTACACTAAATCTCATTAACTCGTATGACCGAGTCACTTTTTTTTACTTCATACAATATCGATGTGTTGTAATAATAACTCAGTCTCTATGTTATTCATAATCATAATTGTTATTACTCACTTGTAACACATAAATTAAAATCCATAACTCTGTCGTAATAAAACATAGTAAATTCTTACCACAAAGATAACTCAGCCGTAAGGTAAACATGACACAGTCGTATAGTAAAAAAGACTCAAGCGTATAGCAAACATAAATCATTCTTATAGTAAGCGTAATCTACCGTAAAGTAGGCATAACTCAATTGTGACTTTCGATTAAACGTGACTAAGTCGTAAAATGGTTTAACTCAGTCATAAACTAAAATAAACATAAGTCAAACATACACAAAGGATAAATCAGCCAAAATGTTCATTTTAAATTTCATAACTTAGAAAAACATTTAAAAATAACTTTGTCATATCGTTTCTTACTATATTGTTTGTTACTTTCTAAGAAAATAATAATAACCCAACTGAGTGATAAAAAATCACTCATCCGTTTCATATATTAACCGTGTATAATACGAATGAGCACTAATACCGAGAAATTTTTTATAACCGAGGAAAATGTTTTATTTTGATGCAGCTATCATTTGATATTAAGATATCGAGGTCAAACCCTAGATGATGTCTACCATGTCAAAGTATTACGCAGCTATGATGTGATATTATGAAATTGAGGTCGATCCCTAAATGATGTCTAATGTGTCATATTACGTAGCTATTATGTCATAATATGAGGCTATGATGTCTTATTACGTTACCGAGGTAAAAAAAATGAAGAGGCCGGAATACAAAACATTGTGACTCTTCGATTAATATTCAATATATTTGACATAACTAACACATTCCAATGGGTAAATCACCCGTAAAAAGTATGCCAACCTTGTTGATATAATAACTCAGCTACAGTTAAACCAAAAGTCAGCCGAATAAAGATAATTATAATCTATAACTCATTCGTAAATAGTAACTCAATATAGATAAACCAGAAATCAGTCATCAGACAAGTTATCACAGTACGCCCACTCTTTCTACAACGAGAACACGTGTGTTCTTTCCTTGGACGTTTCTTCTCAAGTGCAACTTCTAAACCAGATTTCATCCTTTTTTAGGTCTTACTAGTTGTTGACGAATAAACGGGGGCAAACACGGTTGTTTATCCACATTTTCTGGAACTTGATGCGCTGAATCAAACGGCATAACCAATTGACTGTATGCATTAACCAAATAAGTGTTGTAATAGTAATTACTGCACAGGGATATACGAGAAACTTTCCTGTACTCGGCAGCTGCGATTAATTGCGCACATGGTAATTTCTCATGTTCGAAACTCTTGCATGTGAAAGTTCTTGCAGTCAAATTAATAACATGCAAAGACTGCTCATATTTGACTTCCATGCGATCAGTATCAATCAATTGTACCGTATACAGTTTGGCAGCATCAACGCGACCCTATTATTAATTATCAATACAGAAAAAACGTTACGACTTAATTATGATTTTATATGGCAGATTTATGAACTGTGATGGCTGACTTAATAATGGTGACGGTTGACTTACTTGTAGTAGTTTCTCGACACCATGGGTATGCGTGGTTTGCTGCGACATAGCATCCTCTCTCCGTTCAGCAAAGCATATAGTCATCATATCCCGTATCGATTCTAGTAGTTGAACAATGTTAAGACATCTAGCATTTGACAGTGCTCTGTTCATTGATTCCGCTATGTTCGGAGTCATCAAATTGTACCTTTCACCTGGAGAATGGACATGCGCCCACAATTGGACATCATCTCTTTGGAGGTAGCCATGAAGTTCATGATTAATTGCTTCAATCTCCTCGAGAATCGCATTAAAATCAGGGATCCTAAAACATATTTATGCTTTCTTCACCAGAAAAAATACATCTTTTCCTTTTTACCGTCCCAAAATGTTCTTATATAAATGGTACGTGCAAATTCCCCAAGAAGCCAGCGGATACACATTCCCAATTGTTTTCCTTATCGATTCATGCCTATATGAGATTATCGCAAGATCCTTCTCATCAGAAATCAAAACTTTTAGTTGCGTAAAAAACAATTCACATAATTCATCATTTTCAGTGTCAACCACAGCGAAAGCTATTGGAAAAACCCAAAAATTACCATCCTGGGCTAGTGTTGTGAGAAGCGTCCCTTTGTATTTACCATTAAGAAATGTACCGTCTACAACCACAACTTTGCGCATGAAAGGAAACCCAGCTATGCTAGCACCAAATGAAAGGAATACATACATGAATCTTCCACACTCATTGATTTGAAGACGCCCAAATGTACCCGGATTTGCCCTTTTTTATCATGTATAAGTAAGAAGACAAGATATCAAACCTAATCTCAGGTGTTCCCCTCATCAATTTCTCTTGCACGTTGCAGCGTCCTATGTGATTTCCAATAACTCAGCCACGTCGAAAACATAACTTAGCCTTAACGTTAAAATAACTCAGCCTTAATGTTAAAATAACTCAGCATTAACGTTGATATAACTCAGCCTATCTTTAATATAACTCATCCCACTCTTTTAAATAACTCGGCCCACAAAAAATAAATACCTTTCTACCTATCTTCTTATTGAAAACATAACCATTCGAATAAGGCAGCCGCATCATAGAATTAAGCCAGTCACATCGAAAACATAACTCGGCCTTAACATTAAAATAAATCAGCCTTAATTTTCTTATAACTCAGCATTAACGTTAATATACCTCAGCCTATCGTTAATATAACTCAGCTCAATCTTTTAATTAACTCGGCCCAAAAAAATAAATACATTTATACCGATCTGCTTATTGATAGCTATTCCGACACCCGCAGGTAGAATGGATGGACCAATGTCGCCGAGAAAGTCCCTAACAACTATCCTAAAATATCAGTTGTTGCTTGTTTAGATTAGAACACTCCGTTACAGAACATGTATAATCTGAATCGTAAATACGAACATAAAATGTCGGGGAATCCCCTTGTTTAGAAGCACAAACTCTCCAGTGACATCCATCAACCCAACACTTAACAATATATGTTTAAGTTTGGGATACATCTATATCAAAATCAAATTGATCCCTCAATGCAAGAAGTTTCAGTCGTCTCTCCAAATTGGAATTACTCTCGTCTCTTTGCCCTACTGCAAGGTGTAGCGAATCCATCTCCGACCTTAAAACCTCCGGATTCCCATTGTGCTGGCTCATCAACCAGTTATGAGATCTCTTCTTTGGAGGTAGCGTCGTTGAATCTTTGTCTTCTACTGTAGACTCACCGTATGAGCTGAAGTTATCATCTTCAGACGATGCACAATCCAAGTCGTCGAACATATCAAATCGGCTTTCAAATTCATCATCTTCTTTGACCACTTCATCTTCTCCTCCTACTTTCTCTTTTTCTCCTTCCACTTTACTATATCAGTCATTGTCATTCTCCTTGAAACGGACACCATCATAACCATCACCCTCACTACAATAATCACAATTAGATTCAATGTCTGAGCGTTCTCTTTCTGAGCTAAAAATATATAACATTTTACTCTTCTCTCTTGGTTTGTCAGATTGCAGATCCAACTCGCCAGATCTAGCTTGCCAGATCCAGCTTGCTAGATTCAGCTCTCGAGCTGACTTCATCACAAACCTCCGATCTTTTGTTTTGTATAAATGGTAACAGTTATTTTAAACAACGAAGTTACCTTAGCTATACGATTATTTCTTACGATTTGCGGAAGAATCATGAAATCTTTTCGTATAAGTTTTAATCATATAAAACAACGACAGCTAACCTAAATGTTGGTGATTATCTCGACTATACGATTAAAAGTATCATTCTCCAGAACAGTTGCAAGAACATGTTTTGGCCACATAATCATATGAAACGGTAACAGCTAACATGTCGCGAAGTCCGTATCGTATCGTCATACGAAAGAACGATTCTCCGATAGGAATCGTAAAATTGCCTAAACCGCATAACGGCCCGATGAGGCCTAAAACGCGATAAACGGACCACTTACGATTCTAGGTGATAATTTGGCCCATGTACAATAACGGTCACAACTTGTTCCGCAAGCCATAAAGAAATGGAAGAAATCCAGAAAAAGAATGTTTCCTCTGAAGAAAAAGAAGATTTCCGCAGAAGAATAAAGGGCCAAAAAGAAAAACGGACAAGCTATGGAATCTATATAAGAGATATAAGGAGGAAGAGCTCACATATTCAACTTTCCACACCAAAAATAATTAGGGTTTTATGCTATTTTTTCGTTCTTAGAGAGCTACAACTCAATTAGGTTATCTGTCTCTATTGTTAGATCTAGGATATACTCGTCAATAGTTCTTGCGGCCGGGACTATCATCTGATTGTAAAACGCTCATACAATTCGGAATAAGAATTATCTTTACCCTATTTCGTTTTCTTCATTATTGTACTTTTATTATTATTTATCGTATTATGATCTTGAAATGGTTTGACTCACATAAATCCGGGATCTTTGGAAAGTTAGAGTAATCTATGATTTTTCCGTAACTAACGGAAATTGACATTGCAAATTTTGGTTCCCACATAAATCGGCACATTTGTTCCAGATTCTGCTTCAGTGGATTACTTCAAAAGTCGTGCAAAGCATCTTCAACTGACCTACTTCTGCTAGCTTTGCTGCAAATTCGGGCCACTCGATGGGGTTGTCGAGTAGGTGGAGCAGGTCGGTCGAATTAGTGGTAAACTGAGAGCAGTGTCTACCCATATTCACGAGGCATTTGAGCGCCCAAATGAAAGCAAGCAATTTGGTATGCAATTGCGAGATACCACATATGATACTTGCACATCCTAGCCGAGAATCACTATAAGAGCTTACTATATACCAGCATATACCGCTTATGGAATACCCCACCTTCCAGGATCCATCTAAACTACAACAATCCGACGTAATAATAGAACAGCGCTGAGTTCCCTATTCTGAATATTCCTAGTCACTCAAGTTGTACCACCATCTATCTTAGCTGATAACCATTCCGCCGCTTCCTTTACAACCATTTCAAAGATATCTAGAGGTTTCCAGTGAGAGTTCTTAAAGCACATCGCATTTCTTGATTTTTAGATATACCATATAATTGATAGACTTAGAATTTAATCCTACAACTATACTGCAGAGAGCATATCACTATAGAATAGTAAAGGGTCGAATCCACAAAGACCAGACAACACACATTTCTTTTTAATCTCAAATCAAGCGAAGAAAGAATATTAAGATTCTTTGTATCGAAATCAAAACAGTAATTAAATCAATGGTTGTAAACAATAAGCTAAAGACGTCAGACAATAGGCAATCCACATGTAGTCAGGTTTAAAAATCAGGTTATCATGCAAGGAAACTAGATTAATCTCCTCCAAAAGTATTAATCTCTATATTCAAATTACTGGAAAAAATATCCCATCGTATTTAGATAATTCAAATATGCATTACAGTTCAAATTTGATAAGTTCATAAAGTCGTAAGCCAATACTCCCGCAAGCAAAGGCATTTACTCATCTAGATTAGGTCAGATTTCTAAATCAAATCCCTTTGTATTTATCAACCTATTATCAGGAACTAGGTGATCAAGTTAATTCATGCATTAAGTTCAAATCTAAACGTCTTTGAATTTTACGTGTTTTAAGAAGTCATTTATCATCGTTTTAGGTTCATTTAGCTGTCAACATGTTGCATTCATAGGTCTTTCTTAGTAAGTTTGCATTTTTAGGTAGTTTTGCATTAGCATTAGCACTCGCATACATGTGCATTTTAGAGATATTTCAGGTACTTAGGGAGCTTTTGGAACATCATTGCAAATTTGGAGAAGGAGAAGGAAGAGGCAACTTCGAGCCGGACTCGACCACAACCAAGCTCTCGTCGATTCGGACTCGACCACAACCAAGCTCTTGTCAAGCCGGACTTGCCCCTAGGCCAAAACGACTCGACCAGGCCAAAATGGACCCGACCAGCCTGAAACCGACTCGATCAAGCCCGGCTTGATCACTTAGCCATCCTCATCGAGCAATATTTTTCCCGGCTCGATCATCCGGCCAAGCCCTGAGCTTGACCAAGCAACTCGATCAACCGAGCCCAACTCGATCAAGCCCGGCTCGATCACTCGGCCATCCTCATCAAGCCAACCTCATCGAGCCATCTTCATCCCTGCTCAATTATCCGGCCAAGCCCTAAGCTAGACTAAGCAGCGAGATCACACGATCGAGTCGGCTTGATCTCACATTGAGCCCAACACGAAGTCCCGACTCGATCTCACCCAAAGTCCCGACTACCACGATCAAACTGACTCAATCTCACCCAAAGTCCCAACTCGATCACCACGATCAAACTGACTCGATCTCGCCCAGGTCCTGACTCGATGACCATGCAACTACCTAACTCGACCTTGACTTGACCCCAGTCCGAGCCATACTTCTTCCTCAAGGATCAAAATGAACCACATGCAGTTTTTTAATCATTTGTCTTTTAGTGGTTTATGGTTTTCCTAAACCACTATATAAGCTCTAAACACACCTCCATTTGAAGCTAAGCTTTATTTTATGTTCTTCTTTTAGGGTTTTCCCTCTATTTTTTTTTTAAAAGGACTTGTTGATCACACAATATCTTTCATTTAATCAAGTTTCTGTTTATGATTCTTCTGATTTATGTTTGTTTTAGATGAAGGATCAGAAATATCTGGTGCATGTTGATCTTTCATTTCATTTTCTGGTTTTGTTCACTGATTTCTGGGTTTCTGGTAACTGTTTTCTGTGTCTTTGTTCTTGCTGTTCTTGATCATCATCATCTGGTTTTCTGATCTTCCTGTTCTTTCTGTTCTTCAGAGTTTGACTTTTGATCCTGATGATTTGTTCAGTAGTTTTGCTTTCTGAGTTTTCTGATTTCGTGTTCATAATGGGTAGTGAGTAGTTTCCCAGGTTTCTGAGGATGGGGTAGATTGGTGCTGGTTCCTTGTTTCTCCTAGATGTTTAAGCTTAATCATTCTTAAATCCCTTATGTTTCATTGTTCTTACTGCTTGTTTCTTGATATATTGTGTTTTAATTGATTTAGACTCTCATTTAGTCTTTGTTTTAGGTACTTTTACTTACATTTAGGACTAATTAGGTTGCATTTTGCATTTCATTACATATTTCAGGTACCTAAGGAGTGCAGAGCTGATTTGGAGCCAAAACCGTCAAGAAAGAATACAAAATAAGCATTAGGGATGAGTCTTGACCTGTTGTATCGGTTTTATTGGCCGACACAACCCATGAAGAAATTGTCTTGGAAGTTGCCAATCGATACAGTTGAGCCAATATGCTGGTATCGGCCAACGTGTATCGGTGATGTGAAACCGATATGAAGTATGAAGAAATGATATCGACCCAAGGAGGCCGGTACACATGGCCTGATACACACCTATCTGACAGTGTGTACCAGTTGGATGCAACTGATATGAAGTATGAAGAAAACATATCGACCCCTAGTATCGGTCGTTTTGGCCGATATCGATTCCAAAAAGTCAAAAATAATGAGTTGACCAAGACTTTTACCCAATTGATTAGTGGGTTAACCAACTTGTTTTATGTTAACCCAAGACTTTTAGGAGGACTATTTAAGGTTGAAAAAACTAATTTCATCTTTAAGCTTTAATTTCTCTATGAACTATTTGTAATATTTTGTTCATTAATCTATTTTGAGTTTGATTCCTTGTTTGATTTTTTTCTTTCCAATCCAAATCTTTTTCTAATCATGATTAACCACATATTTTTCATAAGATTTTGTGTTTTCTCCATGATTAGTGAGTAGTCTATTTTGAGCAAATGGTTGGATAGATTAGGGTGATTAAGTGATGGATTGTGGTTTTTAGGATTTGTAATTCATAAATCTTCATGTAGCTAATTTTCTTAATGCTAGGATTATATTGATCACTCAAATCTAGAAGTTAGGAAAATTGTGCCCGAAACGTGTTCGATGAAATTCCTAAACCAATCGCGGCATGCTAAATGAGGCCTAACCAAAATATTTGTGTTAGTTAGTTTAGAGGTTTAGTATAGATTGGATCTTAATGTTTCTTAATTGTGTAGTTATCCAAGAGATTTTCTTAATTGCATGATTAGGAAAAGGATTAGTACCATGAAAGTGGATTATTCTAGGTTTTGGAATCTTAGAGCAAAGATTAGCTTAATAGTTAGTATTGAACATCACATGAACTCATTTGATCACCCGAATCAATTACCTACACCATTTGCTTAGCCTTTTACATTTGAATTCAATCTTAATTTTCTGTTGAATTTTGTTATTTGCAGTTGACTTTGGAAAGATTTGACTTTTTAGTTTATGATTACTTGAAATGATTGAAACCTATCCAATTCTTATTAGCTTGGACTAGATACAATTATAATAGGAATAGTGCATTAATCTCTACCTGAATTCGGTCGATACCTTAAGTTCTACAATGATGAATGAATGCACTTAAGTATTTGCTTGAATAAGTATAAAATCTTGTCTATTAAATTGGTGTTGTTGTCATTTCAGGATTGTTTGAACCATTAGTGCTCTGAATTTGTTTGGGACTAAGCCCGAGTTCTTTTATTTTGCTAATCTTTCTCCTTTCTTTTGTTTGTGCACTTCAGGTTTATGAACCTGAGAAGCAGAGGACCTACAAATCTCATTCCGATAGTTGAGGACATTCAGGCGCTTGAACGCCAAAACACTCGGACACGTATGGAAGAAGAGCGCCTTGCTCACATTCAACGTTTGGACTTAGCTATGGAAAAAAGGACAATAATGTTGGTGGCAACAATAATCGACCATGCACCATTGGCGCTAATGATGCCCCAAACCTCCATGCCCAACGCACTGGAATTCGTCCACCGCCAATTGCTAACAAAAACTTTGAGATAAAATCCAGCCTCATTAACATGGTTCAGAATGCAAAGTTCCATGGCTTACCGAATGCGGATCCTTTGGACCACCTGGATAACTTCGACATGCTGTGTAGCACAATCAAGATAAATGGTGTGGCTGGAGATATATTTAAAATGCGTTTGTTTCCTTTCTCTTTGGGTGAGAAAGCACACTCTTGGGAGAAGAACGTTCCCACTAATTTTGTTGAGACCTGGGACGCTTGCAAGAAGGCTTTTCTCACCAAGTTTATCTCAACCTCCAGAACTGCAAGACTAAGAAATGAGATTTCAGGATTTGTGCAACGCGGGACTGAATCTTTTGGTGAAGTTTGGGAACGTTTCAAAGGATACACACTCCAATGCCCACATCATGGATTTTCGGGTGAGAGTCTCCTTAGTACTCTCTATAGGCGACTTGCTCCTAAGTACAGGATGATGCTTGACACTGCTAGTCAAGGGAATTTCTTTGGCTAAACCGAGGTTGACGGTCTATTATTGCTTGTTGAGAATTTGGCTCAAAGTGATAACAACTACAGTGAGGACTACGATCGTTCCGTTCGTGCTGTTGGTAATGATACTGGGTACAAGAAGGATTTAAAATCTCTTGAGGAAAAGTTAGAAAAGTTCATCCTTTCTGAACAAGGAACTGTTAACTTTGTTGGTGATGTTTAAGAGGATTACCAACCACAACAGGAAGACACTCAAGAGGAATTAGCTTATGTGGGTAATCAGGGCTACAATCAAGGCTACAACAATTACCAACAAAATCCAAGTCTCTCCTACCGCAACACCAATGTTGCAAATCCTCAGGATCAACATTATCCTATAAAGCAACAACAACATGGGTTTCAACCAAAACCTCAATTCAACAATCAAGGTGGTTTCCAACCCAAACCCCAATACTTCCCCAAGCCGCTGGGTTTCTCAAACCCTTAGGCTCTTCAACAGTCTCAAGGAATCTCATCTTCCAATGCTCTGGATCAAACAAACCAGCTTTTGAGGCAATTGTTAGAAAATCAAGGTAAGAATGCCATTGAGTTTGGCGTTTTCAAGAAAGACATCAATGCAAAAACTGATGATCTTCATCCCAAGATAGAAAGTATGGCTTCTCACTTAAAAGATTTGGACAACCAAGTGGCCCAAATAACTTCAAACTCCAAATGACCATTGGGGCAACTTCCTGGGAAATCTGAGACTAACCCAAAGGAGTATGTGAATGCCATTACCCTTCGAAGTGGTAAAGAACTACTTCTTAGAGTTCTCACTGAGGACAATGAGGAACAAGTTGGGGGGGGGGAATATCATTTCGAATGAAGATGATGAAGTTGGTTGTGAAGAAATTGCGGTTGAGACACCAATGCAAGAGAAAATGGATGATTAAAAAGGAAAAGGAAAAGACACTAATGACGGTTTTCCACCCGTCTTTGATCCACCTCCTTATGAACCAAAGCTTCCATTTCCAGGGAGATTCAAGAAGCAACTAATGGAGAAATATAGAGCTCAATTTGAGGAGCAAATGAAGGAAGTACAAATAGCCATGCCTATCATTGATGCTTTTATGCTTGTTCCCCATTATAGCAAGTTTCTGAAGGATGCAATCAAGAAGAAGCGTAAGACTTTGGAAGGAATGATCATACTCTCTAAGGAGTGTAGTGAAATTATCAAAAAGGAAAAATATTCACATAAACTTGAAGGCTCAGGGAGTTCCACTCTCCCTTGTGCTTTAGGCCCTGTTACTTTTGAAAAATGCTGATGGGATCTTGGTGCTTCTGTTAGTCTAATGCCATATTCTATTACTAAGAAACTTGTATTCTTTTATTTTAAACCTTGCAGGATCTCTCTGGTGCTGGCCGACAGATCTGTAAGAATCCCAATTGGAATGCTTGACGACCTTCCAGTTAGATTGGGAAACACTGAAGTACCGACTGATTTTGTAGTCTTGGAGATGGAGGAGGAACCACGAGATCCACATATCTTTGGTAGACCGTTATTGGCAACCACATGAGCCATCATTGATGTGAGGAATGGAAATATTGACTTGCATTTGGGTAAAGATCATGTGCAACAATATGACATCAAGGAAATCATGAAGAAACCAACTATTGATGGCCAAGTCTTTTATGTGGAAACCATGGATGAACTAGCTGATGAATACTTGGAAGAATTAGCTATAGAGGATGTTTTGCAATTGGTTTTAACAACTAAGCCAAATGAACATAGAGCTCTCAAAGCTGAAGTTGAGGAGATGGGAGTAAGACTCGATTCTCATGAGACCATAAAGGAAGAAGTTGGGTTTGAAGAATTACCACACTTGGAAAAACTTGGCATCAAGACTGTACAATATGAGGAAGGAACTAGCAATGGTAAGTCTAACTTTGATGAAGATTGGAGTGAGCTAAAGGCTCCAAAGGTAGAACTCAAACCCTTACCCAAAGGTCTCCGGTATATCTTTCTAGGCTCTAACTCTACTTACCCGGTAATTGTCAATGATGATTTGAATGTTGATGAGATTGATATTTTGGTTTGTGAGTTGAAAAAGTTTAGAAAGGCTATAGGTTATTCTCTCGATGACATTAAAGGAATTTTTCCAACTTTGTGCATGCGCATAATTCATTTATTTAATGAATCTATGTCTTCTATCGAACATCAACGTTGGTTGAACCCAAACCTGAAAGAAGTGGTTAAAAAGGAGGTATTAAAACTCTTAGATGCCGGTATTATATACCAAATTTTGGACAGAAATTTGATCTCTCCGGCCCATGTAGTTCTGAAAAAGGGTTGTATAACCGTAGTGAAAAATGACAAAGACATCCCCACCAGAACCATAACCAGGAATAGAATGTGTATAGATTACCGAAAACTTAATACCGCAACCAGAAAAGATCATTTCCCCCTTCCCTTCATTGATCAAATGCTTGAACGTTTAGCCAATCATCCATACTATTTCTTTTTGGATGGGTTCTCTGTATTTTTCCAAATACCCATTCATCCGCAAAACCAAGAGAAAACCACCTTCACATGCCCCTATGGTACCTTTGCTTATCTAAGAATGCCATTTGGGCTATGTAATGCCCCTGCGACTTTCAACGCTATATGATGTCAATTTTTTCTTATTTGATTGAACATGTGGTTGAAGTTTTCATGGATGATTTACTCTGTATATGTCTCTTTGTTTGCTGTGTGTTTGTCCAATCTATGCAGGGTTCTGAAAAGATGTGAAGAGACTCATCTGGTACTTAATTGGGAGAAGTGCCATTTTATGGTCAGAGATGGAATAGTTCTGGGGCATCGGATTTCAGAAAAGGGGATTGAAGTTGACAAGGCAAAGATTGGTGTAATGATTAGTCTTGAAACACCAAGCTCTGTTAAAGGGATTAGAAGTTTTCTGGGACACAATGGGTTCTACAGAAGGTTCATTAAGGATTTCTCAGAAGTGGCTAGACCATTGACAAGGCTTTTGTGCAAAGACATCGATTTCCACTTTGTTGAGGAATGTCTCGAATCATTCAAGAAGATTAAACAGGAGTTGATAAGTTCTCCTATTGTCCAACCACCGGATTGGAATTTTCCATTTGAAATTATGTGTGATGCGAGTGATCATGCTGTTGGAGCAGTTATGGGTCAAAGGAAAGATAGTAAGCTCCATGTAATATACTATGCAAGAAAGACATTGGATGATACTCAGGTTAAGTATGCTACAACCAAAAAGAAACTGCTAGCTATTGTGTTTGCATTTGAGAAGTTTAGGTCTTACTTAGTTGGCTCCAAAGTCATTGTCTACACCGACCATGCGGCTTTAAAACACTTACTAGCCAAAAAGACACTAAACCAAGACTTTTAATATGGATACTATTACTTCAAGAGTTTGATCTTGAGATCAAGGACAAGAAGGGCAATGAAAATGGAGTGGCTGACCATTTATCAAGGTTGAGGACAAGATTCCTATTGATGATTCACTACACGAAGAGCAATTGATGTATATATCTTCAGAGATCAACAAGTTGAACAAAGCAGTAGATCTAGGCTATACCCTTGGAGAGGTTTCCGTTGCCGGTTGGAATGAGCTGTGGTATGTTGATATCGTCAATTACCTAGTATGTGAGCAAGAACCACCAGGTTTAGAAGGATATCATAAGAAGAAGTTTATGAAGGAAGTCACAAGATATTTCTGGGATGAGCCATACCTTTATACTCCGAACAAGGATGGACTTTAGAGAAGGTGCATTGCTGAAGAAGAAGTTGAGGGGATCCTTCTACATTGTCATGCATCCTCATATGAAGGACATTTTGCAACCTTCAAGAGAGTGTCCAAGGTTCTACAGGCAGGATTTTGGTGGCCAACTATGTTCAAGGATGCTCACAATTTCATCCTGAAATGTGACTCATGTCAAAGAACGGGGAACATTGGAAAGAGGAATGAAATGCCACAAAAATCAAATCATGGAAGTAGAGATCTTTGATGTATGGGGCATAGACTTCATGGGACCCTTCCCTTTTTTTCATGAGAATATCTACATCTTGATAGCAGTTGATTATGTATAAAAGTGGGTGGAAGTCATAGAAAGTCCCACAAATGATGCCAAGGTCGTTCTGAAGATGTTTAAGAGGATAATTTCCCAAGATTTGGCATTCCAAGAGTCTTCATTAGTGATTGAGGTTCACACTTTATCAATAAGGTGTTTGAAGGCTTGTTGAAGAAACATGGGGTTAAAAATAAGGTAGCTACACCGTACCATCCTCAAACAAGTGGCCAAGTCTAAGTGTCGAATAGGCAAATCAAAGCTATTCTTGAGAAAACAGTTGGAGCTACAAGAAAAGGTTGGGCTACCAAGTTAGATGATGCTTTGTATGCATATAGAATCGTGTTCAAAACCCCATTGAGTACAACTCTGTTCAACCTTCTTTATGGCAAAGCTTGCCATCTCCAGGTAGAATTGGAGTATAAAGCTATGTGGGAGGTTAAACTGCTGAATTTCGACATTAAGAGCGCCAAGGAGAAAAAGGAGTTTAAACTTGGTGAGTTGGATGAGATTAGGCTTGAAGCCTATGAAAATGCCAAGATTTACAAGGAAAGGACGAAAGTGTTTCATGACAAGAAAATCATCAACAAGGAACTCGAAGTTGGTGATTTGGTCTTGCTTTTCAATTCCAGATTGAAGCTCTTTCCTCGAAAGCTGAAGTCAAGATGGTCGGGTCCTTTCACGGTTAAGGAAATTCGTCCATATGGAGCAGTTTTTCTAATGAGTAAGGATGGAAAAGAATTCACAGTCAGCGGCCAAAGACTGAAGCGATATATGGCTGATGAAGTTGTCATGGAAAGAGATTCCGTGTCTCTTTCTGAACCACAACAAGCTTGAGCAAAAACAAAGTCCAGCTTAATGACTTTAAACAAGCGCACCTGAGAGGCAATCTCATGATATACTTTTGTACATATCCTTTTATTTACTTTCTTTTCATGTTTTTAATAATGTTTTGGGTGATTGGACTTTGGATCGTCTTTTAATACGTGTTTAGACCAGGAATTGGCTTACATGGGGGGAGTAAGAAGGGACAATAAAAGAATAAAAAGGAGTTTCCTGAGATGTATCGGTCATCTATATCGGCCAGAGTGGTCGATACAGATGAAGAGCAGGCGATATCAAACCATGTCTACCGATACAGTTTAGTCGATACATGTGTATCGATTGATCTGTATCGGTCAGTATGAACCGATAAAATATACAAGGGGTGTGGCCAGCTCTACCCGGTACACCCTAACCGATACTGCTATATCGACCGGTAAGTATCGACCGATACGGGGAACAAAGGAAACATATCGGCTAATTCGACTAATACTTGTGGTCGATACAAACCCGAAATTTCCAAAAAAATTTAACCAAATTCGATTTATTTCGTTCAAGGCTTAATTTTCCCTCGGTTTACTCCTCTTTACTTTGACTTTTACCCACATTTTAGAGAATCTCATTCTCTTCTTCTTCTTTCCATTGATAACTCATCTCTCAAACTCAAAAGTTTCACACAATTTCTTCACTTTTTCGATTTCGATTTGTTTTCTTGGCATCTTGTTACTTTGCATTCGATTTTTTCTCCTCTTTAGTGTAATCCCTGCTCCAATTCCTTCCATCCAAGCTAAGGTATGATTCTCTAAACCTAATTTTCAGATTTACTATTCACCCAAGAGAAGAACTCGTTTTTCTCATGATTTATGAATGATTTAGCCTCTCTAGGTTTAGATAATCACAGGATAATGGTAGTTTGATGATTTGTGAAGTTCATTGTCCACCAATTTGGTCAATTTTGGAATTTTAAAATTAGGGTTCGTGACAATGGATTGAGGAACAAGTTTGGGGGAATTGGTTGATTGTTGTTTCTAGAGCTGCTAAGAGATGTGTTTAAGTAAATTCAAGAGAATTCATTGTGATTTTTTATTTTTAGACTATTAATTCAATGAATTTTTGGCTTAAGAATGTAGGGAACTTGACACATACTTGTGATTTTGAGTTGTAATTGGTTTGTGATGCATTATCTCTTTGAATTTGGTTGCAAAAGACTAGAATTGAGACAGGTTGATTGAGATTTATTGGAAATGAAATTGATGCTTTTGCTAATGATCAATGTATTTTTCTACTTTTGTAGAGTTCTCGATGTCAACGCGACAATACACTCAAAAGCAAAGGGAAAAAAGATTGCTGAGCAAACAACAAAAGCGGCCAAAATGATACCACCAAATGTGAAAAGCACCGGATGACTGGTAATTCGGGACCCTAGTGAAACATTTTGGGATGAACTTCAGTCGAATACATGTCCATGCCAACCCATTTCAGAGGACTCATCGGATGAGGAAATCCCGGAACAATTTGAAGAGCAATCTGACTCGGCCTCTGAAGAGGAAGAACCTCATGAATTCGGTCCGCCACGAAACAAGCGATGAGCAAGTGGGGAAGGTACATTAACAGAGTCGTCTATCAAGGATAGATATGACCGTTTGATGGGAATAAATTTTGTACCTACTTACTTTTTTAACATCAATACTTTGACCACTTTGGGTACTCAAGATGTTGTGCGTCAAATTATGAAGGCAATGGGTATAGAGAAGATGTTGGAAATGAAGTTGGAAAGCAACAAACGCCAAACTTGCTTGTTCTTAGCCTCGCTGGAGGTTGATTAGCGTCGACAATTGATCTTCTTGGGTTGGAAGCAGCGAACACATCGTTATACTTTTAGTGATCTTGAAGAGATTTATGGGTTCTCGGCTAAAGGAAGACGAACATTTATTAAGGTCCAAGAAGAGACAAATCTCTGTTGGCGAACGCTTGGGTCCGAGAAGTTCTTTGCTGGAAGAACTAAGAGCTCAGATATTTGCCATCCTACTGTACGGTATGTGCACAAGATTCTTTCCAACTCGATCTATGCAAGAAAATAAGCCGGAACTATCCTTGATGGAGAATTACAGTTTCTCAAGTTCGGAATTGCTTGATTTGTGGAAAAATATTATAGATAGGACAACTATTTTGCAAACTTAGAGGATGATCGACCGAGTCCCTTGAAACTTTTCTTAGAACATTTGCTGGATATTCAGGATTGGGTGTGCAAATGTAAGGATAAGCAACCTGAACTAACTGTCGGTGGTTGGATTACTCCGACATTCACGAGGTACAAGTTGAAATGCGAATCTAGGAGTGAAGAGCCGAACTTGATGGATTTGTATTATCTGGATCGTCTTGGTTTTCTAGCCGGTAAGCATGATGGGAAGGTTGCTTATAGATATTATCCAAGGCATGGGGAAGTACACACGGATTTTTTACAAAAACCAGAGATCACACGATTAGACAATAACCGGGAAAACATCAGGTTTCAACTGGCACCGTGCGATTACTATGATTCAGCTGCTGGGCCGCCCCTTGAGCCGATTTCCGTTACTAGGAAGAAGGCCACTAGAGCTCCAAGTCCTCCTCACCATCATCCAACTCACCGCCTGGAAGATAGACCGGTCTATGGTCACGTTCGTTACTATACACCACACCCTAACCACCCGCTTCAACCAGGACTGTTAAGGGAGATTTATTCGGCACATCACAACATGAGCCATTGGAGCAAATAACAAGACCGCACTCTGAAAAAGGTGGTAGAAGAGTTTCAGAACTTGAAGAAAGGTTTCAGTTGTGCGAGTTGTTGTTCACACAACACTCTTGAACCTCAACTAGGACCCCGAGATTTGGATATGGTAGTACATGAGGAAGGATCTTCCACTAATACTCAGCGGCCTGAGAGCAAGATGCACCCTATGCGTCCTCCATCACGCCCATGGCCACACCCACAACAGTACAAGTGCCAACCTCCACCTCCTACCTCGGACAACGAGTCACCCACTTTCTCCTCAGACGACTATGGTGCCAACAACGGCACCGATCACTACTAGGTGCACTCCTTTCTACCCTTTGTATATAGTGAAATTAGTTCTTTTTGTCCTTTCCTCCGGATTTTATTTCACACAGGGACCATGTGATTTAAGTTTAGGAGAGGGATCATAGCTAATCTAGTTTCGAGTTTTTCTCTTATCATGCAATGTTGCCTTGTGAATAGTTAAGGTTTTCAAAAATCCCTAAACATCAAAAAATTTCAAAAATCTTTTAAGAAAGTAATGCATTTAGTTTCATTCCATTCTCATTTTAGGTTGCATTTAGTTGCATCCTATGCATAGGAAACCAATGATCATTATGCCTTGCAAAGCCTAAGCTCTAGCCTTTTTGAACTAGCATCTAAAGTGTGATGGATAGGATTGAACTTACTAGGGGTCTTGAAAATTCTTGAAGATCTTGTTTTGAATCCTTAAATTTGAAAATCTACTGGTATAGTCTCGAAGCCTGCTAGCTCTAGGTTGTCTTCATAACTATTTGGACTTAACTTGAATTGCTAATTAGTTTGCTCGAATGATATCTTGATGTCTTTTAAATCTTAATCTTCTTAGTAACGGTTTAGTCACCCAAAAGTCCAAACACTTGTGGCTAAACCGGTCATTCTCATCTTTAGAATGATTTCCCTCTCCACCATAAAACCCATTTACCCAAATACTTGTGAGTTCCTCTTCTTTAGCGGTTGATCGGAAAAAACTCAAGAGTATAAGGGGCGACAATTTACGATTTCCATTTGGCTAGATTCATGACATCATCTAGCGACTAGGAAGGGTAGCTAGGAATGGAACAATAAAGGTATTCGAGATGTGCTTAAGGAATTTGAGGTTTAGTCATGAGGTAGTTCTAATGCTTGACCTATTGAGGTAGGGATGGAAGTAACATTGTGATTGAAAGGTTTCAAAATATGAAGATTTGGGAGGGAAGAATGAAAAGAATAGTAACTTTCACTAGACTTAAGCAATTGAAAAAGAAAAAAGCGATGTTTCCCACGAAAAAAGCTCTAAGTGATATGATAAGAAGAGTAGTGATTCAATGAAAGAGCTAGTGAAAATTTAGAGATAATGGTTAGTTTGGGAAGTTTGAAGAATGAAAAGAATGATTGGAACACTTGGAAATTGGGGTAGACTAAGACAAGGATTTGGGGAAAATTTTAGATATGGAAATCAAAAGTTGTATTCCTCATTGCCCTTTGTCTTGTTTTTTTTTGCTAATTCAATCACTCCCTTTTGAGTGATAGCCTAGTGATTTTAGTGTGGACCTCCTCTTGATGCATTGGAATCCTCTTTCGACCTTACCAATTGAAACCGTCAAGATAATTATTTGAGCATGCTTCACTTATAAAATAAATTGAATGTAGGAAGATGATTTGGACTAGATAGGTGGATCGCTTACCTTTAGTAATAGAAAGGATAGTGAAGATACTTGAATGATGTTATGAGTAGAGTATTTGTTCGGGATTGATGATGTATCATGTTTTGGATGTTAGTTCATTAGGCTTTTGATTAATCATTTGGCTCTGAGTTTTCCACCTTCAAACCTCTCTCTCTCTCACTTTCCTTTGTGGTTTGCTTGAGGACAAACAAAGGATAAGTTTGGGGGAGTTGATGTATTGGGTTTTTAATTGATTTAGACTCTTGTTTATTCTTCATTTTAGGTAGTTTCACTTACATTTAGGACTAGTTAGGTTGCATTTTGTATTTCATTACATAGTTCAGGTACCTAAGGAGTGCAAAGCTGATTTGGAGTCAAAATCGTCAAGAAAGAATCAAAAAGGAGCATTAGGGAGGAGTATCGACATGTTGTATCGGCTGAATTGGCCGATACAACCCATGAAGAAACTGTCCAGGAAGTTTCCAACCGATACAGTTGAGCCGATATGCTAGTATCGGCCAACGTGATGTGTAACCGGTATGAAGTATGAAGAAATGATATCGACCCAAGGAGGCCGGTACACATGGCCCGATACACACCTATCGGCCAGTGTGTACCGGTTGGATGCAACCGATATGAAGTATGAAGAAAACATATCGACCCAAAACATATAAAAAATAATGAGTTGACCAAGACTTTTACCGAGTTGATTAGTGGGTTAACCAACTTGTTTTGGGTTAACCCAAAACTTTTAGGAGGACTATTTAAGGATGGAAAACCTAATTTCATCTTTAAGTTTTAATTTCTCTAAGAACTCTTTGTAATCTTTTGATCATTAATCTATTTTGAGTTTGATTCCTTGTTTGATTTGTTTCTTTCCAATCCAAATCTTCTTCTAATTATGATTAACCAAATATGTTTCATAAGATTTTATGTTTTCTCTGTGATTAGTGAGTAGTCCATTTCGAGCAAATGGTTGGGTAGACTAGGGTGATTAAGTGATGAGTTGTGGTGTTTAGGATTTGTAATTCATAAATCTTCATGTAGGTGATGTTCTTAATGGTAGGATTGAGTTGATCACTCAAATCTAGAAGTTAGGAATTCCTGAACCAATCGCTGCATGTTAAATGAGGCCTAACCAAGAGATTTTTGTTAGTTAGTTTAGTGGTTTAGGATAGATGTTTTTTAATTGTGTAGTTATCCAAGAGATTGTCTTAATTGCATAATTAGAAAAGGATTAGTACCATGAAAGTGGATTAGTCTAGGTTTTGGAATTTTAGACCAAGGATTAGCTGAACAGTTAGTATTGAACATCACATGAACTCATTTGATCACCCGAATCAATTACCTACACCATTTGCTTAGCCTTTTACATTTGAATTCAATCTTAATTTTCTATTGACTTTTGTTATTTGCAGTTGACTTTTGAAACATTTGACTTTTATTTGACGTTTTAGTTTATGATTACTTGAAAATGATTGAAATCTATCCAATTCTTTTTAGCTTGGACTAGATACAACTCTAATAGGATTAATGCGTTAATCTCTACCTGAATTTGGTCGATACCTTAAGTTCTACAATGATGAATGAATGGACATGAGTATTTGCTTGAATAAGTATAAAATGTTTTCAATCATTTCTCTTGGATCAATTGAAATCTTAACTTAGGAATTCAACACCCAAAAGGTGTCTGATGAAATGTCTGAAAAAGTGATTTTAAAGATTTACATTCCTAACCCAAGAGATTGGTTTTTTTATGGTGTTTATTGACTTGAACATATTGTTTCTTCATGTCTGCTAGGTAGTGTTCCGTTAACAAGAGTTAGGTCTGGATATTTCTTAGTTTGAGATCATCTATCAAGAGATTGAATTTAATTGTTTCTGAATATGTTGTCTAGGGATTAGCTCTTGTTTGAGGTATGTTTTTCATCTAGATAGATCAAGGAGGATCACTGATCAATTAGCACTATCATAATGAACTGTATCCTTTGATTGCATTTTAGTATCATTTTCTCTTTGCTATTTAGTTTACTTGCTGATTACTCTTTAGCCTTTGATTGATGCATAATAGTTCTTATATCTTGTGTTTTTACTTCCAGTTTGTTCTGTTTGTTTAGGACTATTAGTTAATTCTGTTTAAAAACAAAATTGTTATAGTGCAAAAAGGAAAATAATAAAAATAAGGGAAACTTGATAAACTTGAAGACTTGAGTGAAAAATTGGAAAATTTTCATTTTTCTTCGGGTGGAGGGATCGATGAATCACCCTAGGGATCGATCAATCGCCCTAGGGATCGATCGATATCTTTCTAAAACTGCACGATCGTTCTTCAAGATGATCTATTGATCTCTTTATCTGAAAATTTCCAGGGGAAATGCCCAATCAGGCAGGGGAACGCCCGATCGTGTAATTCTTTATCTTCAGTGCTCGATCGATCGTCTATGTGCTCGATCGATCATTTCTTCTGTAACATGGAAATTTATTTTGATTCGCTCTGAAATGCATCATTTGCTCCAAAACGACCCGAACACCTAAAATTCTGAAAATATACCAAATTTGCAAGGATAACGCTCGGAATAATGAAAAATAGCATACATAAATGTCTACTATTATGCATCAAAACCAAGTAATATCAACTCCCCCAAACTTACATCTTTGCTTTTCCTGTTCTTTATGTTCTTCATAGTTTGACTTTTGATCCTAATGATTTGTTTAGTAGTTTTGCTTTCTGAGTTTTCTGATTTCGTGATAATAATGGCTAGTGAGTAGTTTCCTAGGTTTCTGAGGATGGAATAGATTGGTGTTGGTTCCTTGTTTCTCATAGATGTTTAAGCTTAATCATTCTTAGATCCCTTATGTTTCATTGTTCTTACTGCTTGTTTCTCTCTGATCAATTGAAATATGAACTTAGACATTTCCACACCCAAAAGGTATCTAATGAAATGTCTGAACAAGGTGATTTCAGATATTTACATTCATAACCCAAGAGATTGGTTGTTTAGGGTGTGTATTGACTTGAACAGATTGTTTCTTCATGCCTGCTAGGTAGTGTTCCGTTAACGAGAGTTAGATATGGATATTGCTTAATTTGAGATCATCTATCAAGAGATTGAATTTGATTGTTTCTAAATATGTTGTCTAGGGATTAGCACTTGTTTGAGGTATGTTATTCATCTAGGTAGATCAAGGAGGATCACTGATCAATTACCCCTATCCTTAGGAACTGTTTCCTTTTATTGCATTTTAGTACCATTTTCTCTTTGCTGTTTAGTATACTTGTTGCTTACTCATTAGCCTTTGATTGATGCATAATAGTTCTTTTATCTTGTGTTTTTACTTCCAGTTTGTTCTGTTTGTTTAGGACTATTAGTTAACTCCTTTTAATTTACTTGGCTTGAGGACCCCCTGGATCAAGTTTATCCCCCACAACAGCAGAAAAATATCCAGCCCTTCATCAATTATGCTCATAATCGTGGTTTTGTACCCAAGCAGCAATCACTTGGTGGTTTTCAGCAGCAACCACAAGTTGGTGCTCCTCCTGGTTTTGCACCTCAACAACCACCGTCATAATAATCTAATGTGGATGCTTTGCTGCATCAACTTCTTCAAGGTCAAGCGAATGGTGCAATTGTAACATCTAAGAAGCTTGGTGAAATCAACACCAAGATGGAATCCTCATTCATTTCCATCTTTGCAAAGATTGAATTATTGAACTCAAGAGTTACTTCTTTGGAAAGCAAGTTTGCTTCAATTTATGTTTCTGCTCCAACAACAGGTGGCCAACTTCCAGAAAAGGCAATTCAAAACCCAACAGAATATGCACATGTCAATGCCATCTTCTTGGGGGAGTACCCACGAATTTTCTTCTCACATTTGTCCTACTGACATCACTGAGAACAGTGTAGTTTAAGTTTGGCGAGCTAGATTCTTGTAAAGCAGGTATGTCTGAAAAGGGAATTCACTACGATCCATAACGGAAAACAACGCTTGCACGTCTTCATCAACTCCAAGATCCCATAAAACTGGCGAAATGAGGAGGCTCAAAATGTAGTCCTGAGCAAGATGTTGTAGTACATACCATCAAAACTATCCCATTTATGAGTTATCTTCTGAGCAGTCCCAATCTTAAGATTCCGCAACTCGGTAACAGTAAATTCGAGAGTGTTGCTTCGCAAAGGTGTCCCAGCTGGTCTCGGCCAAGGAGTTTTCATAAGCTTTGGATCAAAGAGTGGTTCGCTACCCGTTGCAACACCTTTTTGTTTCTCAGAAGCAGTATATTTCTTTGTCTTCTTGGTGGCCAGAGGTTCAGTAGATTCGAGCGTGTCGTTGTCGGTTCCTTCTGTTTCCGAGCTCACAATCTAGTTGTGTTGGAAACTGGCGGTTAGTATTCATCGTTGTCCGACATGTTCCTGAAATGAAAAGAATCAAAAGAGAAATGAGTTTCATAACAACCCAAGACATAGCAAGCAATGGTTTACCAATAAGCAAGAAATTTAACAAAAGGTTAACAAGAATCATTGACATAGAAACCAAGCACATCGCATGAGTAAGCAATACTAATACAAGAATAGCAAGAATCAAATGCGGAATATGTAAGTCAAGACATAAAAAAGCAATAAGCAATTATCAAGCATGACTAGTTACAACTAGCAAGAATCAAGATACTTCAATGATGAACCAACCAAAACATGGATCGAATATAAAATCTAAGCAAGATATCAATAGACATGGTCAATGGTGAGAAATGATTTAAACAAATACTAACCTAAATTAGTAAGAAATCAAGTATAAGAACCATCAAGAAGATAAAAATTCAAGTGACAACAATTTAGAAAATGAAATTGTGAGTCAAGGATTCCAAACCATAATTTTGGAGCACAACATTAAGTTTCAAACCACTATTATAGTTCATTCATGCACAATTTACCTCTCAAATTCGGATTTCTACTAAGAACCTAAATCTCAAAATCATAATCAAACAATCTCAACCTACCTCTATCAAATCATCATGCATTGGTCAATTAAGTGCAAAAGAGAGTATAAAGGCTTCCTATATAGACACTCCAAAAACCCAAATCAATCAAATTGAATTTATCCAAAGATGCCCTAATTTTCGGACCAAAAAGGGGTGAAATCGAGTTCATACCTTGATGAAACGAGATGAGGTGTAGAGAAACGGAAAGGACTTGAAAAATCGAGTGGATTAGAGTAAAAAAACGTGAAAATCGATAGAGATATGAGGAAGATGAAAGTTGGGAGAGTTGAGAGATTTTTGGTTGTTTGAAGTTTTGGAGAAGAAAACCATGGTGACTCTCCAAGAAATCTCGTATGGGTAGGGGAAAAAAGGGATGAGCCGGCTTAATTTAAGTGAAAATCTGTTTAAATTCCAAAATTCAGGTTAAAACTAAGTCAGAAGCAGTTTACCAGAGGAGGAGCCCGATCGTTCTAATTAGTGACTTATCGGGCACTTATGTCAAAATTTTCCAAGGAGAAATGCTCGATCGAGCAGTATGGTGCCCGATCATGCTGTCTATCCGAAGCAATATGACTCTAAGCTTTCTCGATCGATCTCCTCAGTTGCCCTATCGAGTGCATCATTCGAAAATATAAAGGGAAGAATTCCCCATCGTGCAAACGTTATATTGCAAACTTTGTAGAAAGCGCCCGATCGATCGCTCTCTTGCCCGATCAATCACTGAATCCGAGAATTGAGAAATGTTTCCTGAAATTCCTAAATCACATAGAACTCAAATCTAAAAGTTAGCAAGTTAGTAAAGAAGATAGGACTAACTCAAAAACTAATAAATAACTAAACTAAAACACCAAAAACAGTGGGTTACCTCCCACCCAACGCTTGTTTAACGTCATTAGCTTGACGGTACTTACCTCTAGGTAGAGGATGGATCAGCAAGAGGAATTTGAGATTCCTCGGCAAGCTCTAAAGTAGCTAAATAAGGCTTTAGACTTTGATCGTTCACAACACACTCACTTCCATCACAGTTATATAGGACAACAGCTCCATAAGGTCTTACCTCCTTGATGACGAATGGTCGCGACCACCTAGATTTCAACTTACCATGAAAAAGCTTCAGGCGAGAATTGTAGAGCAACACCTAATCACTTGCTTGAAANTGATCTTCTTGTCATGTGCAGATTTGGTCCTTTCCTTGTAGATTTTGGGGTTCTCATAGGCGATATGGCGGATTTCTTCTAACTCATGAATTTGTATGAGACTCCTTTATGTTGTGGTCTTCATATCAAAGTTCAGCAACTTCACAGCCCAAGTAGCTTTGTGCTCCAATTCTACAGGCAAGTGACAAGCTTTACCATACACAAGATTAAATGAATTAGTACCTAAAGGGGTCTTGAATGCATTTATGTAATCCCAAAGAGCATCATCTAGCTTCAAAGACCAATCTTTTCTAGATCTATTCACAGTTTTCTGCAAGATGTCCTTGATTTCCCTGTTAGAAACCTCTACCTTCCGCTAGTCTAGGGATGATAAGGTGTAGCCAGTTTTTGTTTAAGTCCATGTTTCTTGAGCAAGTTGTCAAAAACTCTGTTGATGAAATGAGAGCCTCCATCGCTGATGACTATCTTAGGTACTACAAATCTGGTAAAAATCACATATTTAAACAGTTTTAGCACAACCTTAGAATCATTAGTGGGGCTAGCAATTGCTTCAACCCACTTAAGAAACATAATCAACAGCAACAAGGATATAGAGATTCTTATGAGACATAGGGAAAGGACCCTTGAAGTCAATTCCCCACACAACAAAAACCTCTACTTATAAGATAAAGTTCATAGGCATCTCATTTCTTTTTGAGATGTTTCCTTGTCTTTGGCATGAGTCACAACAAGAGATGAAAGCATGAGCATCTTTGAACATTGTAGGCCACCAGAAACCTACTTGAAGCACCTTAGAAACCGTCTTGAATGTAGCAAAGTGACCAGCATAATCAAAACCATGCCAATGGTATAAGACATTCTGAATCTCCTCCTCGGGTGAACACCTCCAAAATATCCCATATGAACAAAGCTTGTTAAGATATGGTTCATCCCAGTAATAGTGCCTAGCTGCCAGATAATTAGCAAAATCACGAAAACAAGGAGTAATTACTACAAATTTAGTAAGTTTAGGGATAAAATGATTCTCATCCACTCTTGTGCTAATGACATAGATTTGCTCTTCAGGTAGACTATCATTAATGGGAACATCATCCTCCACTCTAAGTTTGGAAATGTGATATGCAACTCCATTCTCTATTCCTCTTTTTTCTTTGATCTCCAAATAGAATTCCTGTAAAAGCAAAATCCAACGCAATAATCTGGGTTAACATCTTTATTATTCAAGAGATACCTCAAAGCCGCATAATCGGTGTGGACTACTACTCTGGATCCTACTAGAAAGGATCTGAACTTCTCAAATGCAAAGACAATGGCTAGTAACTCCTTCTCATTTGTGGCATAATTACATTGAGCTCCATCTAGCGTTATGAGGCATAATAGATGACATGTAGTTTCTTATCATTTTGCTGTCCAAGAACAGCTCCTACTGCATAATCTCTGGCATCACACATTACCTCAAACGGAAAATCCTAGTCTGGTGGTTGAACTATCGGAGCACTCACTATAGCTCCCTTAATCGTGAGAAAGGAGCTTTGGCATTCATCATCCTATTTAAAGGTTACTTCCTTGAACAACAAATTTGTAAGAGGCATAGCGATCTTCGAGAAGTCTTGAATGAATCTTCTGTAGAAACCTGCATGACCTAAGAAAATGTGAACGTCTTTTACAGACTTGGGTGCCTGCAAGTTAGTCATAACCTATATTCTAGCTCTATATACCTCAATACCTTTCTCATAAATCTTGTTTCATAACACAATCCCAATTGTCACCATGAAGTGACACTTCTCCCAATTGAGTACCAAGTGTTTCTCCTCACATCTCTGAAGGACCCTGCACAAATTAGCAAGGCAAAAATCTAACAAAGATACATAGACAGAGAAATCATCCATGAATACTTCCATGATGTCTTCAATTAGATCAGTGAAAATAGACATCATGCACCTCTGAAAAGTCGTTGGAGCATTGCACAATCCAAAAGTCATTTTGCGATATGCATAAATACCAAATGGACGTGTGAATGTTGTCTTTTCCTGGTCATCTAGGGGAATAGGAATCAAAAAGAAACCTGAATAACCATCTAAGAAACAATAGTAAGGGTGATTAGCCAATCTCTCAAGCATATGGTCAATAAGAGGTAAAGGAAAACAATCCTTGTGAGTAGCAGCATTCAATTTCCTGTAATCAATGCACATTCTATGACATGTAATAGTTGTAGTTGTGGGAATCGAGATTCGCACTATTGATTTCCGTTAGTTACGGAAAATCAGAGATAACTCTAACTTTCCGGAGATCCCGAATTTCCGTGAGTCAAACACAAATAAGAACAGAGTACGAAAATAAACGAATGAATATGAAATTTAAAGAATATGAAATGGGGAAAAGAGGATTCTTATTCTTATTCTTGTTCTGGTGAATGTTTTACAATCATGCAGCAGTTCCAACCGTAAGAACAACCGGTGAATATCCTAGAACTAACAATGGAATCGTGAACAGCCTAATTGAGTCATAGGTCTCTAAGACATAATAAAAGCCTAAAAACCCTAAGTGTTTTGGTGCAGAAAGTTGAATGTGTCTTATCTCCTCCCTTCATCCTTCTTATATAGACTCATTGCTTGTTCCTTTTCATTTACGGAAACTTTCCTTTTCCGAAGTCCCTCCATTTCTCTATCGCTTGCGAAACAAGTTGTGACCGTCATCGTACTTGGGCCAGATTCTTGCCTAGAAACGTAAGTGGGACGTTTATCACATTTTAGGCGTCGTTAGGCCGTTATACGATTTAGGTGATTTTACGATTATCAGTCAATTGGTCTTTCGTGCGTTGATACAATATGGTCCTTACGAAAAATTGACATTTACCACTTCGTATGAATAAAAGATACGAACATATCCTTACGGTCGTTCCAGAGAATGATAGCTTCGGTCGTTTAGCCATTTTATACGATTCGAAACTTATATGAAAAGACTTCTAAAACTTTCGAGATCTATAAAGAATAATCATATGGACATGATATCCATACAAAGAGAATAAGTTTTACGATTTTAGTCGCATAATTTTAACGGAATCTCAGAATGATACGAAACAAAAGACGAAGGGTTCGAGACGAAATCAACTCGTCAATTGGCGAGCTGAATTTATAAGATCCAGCTCGCCAATTGGCGAGCTCAATTTGTGAGATTCAGCTCGCCAATTCAGCTCGCCAACTGGCGAGCTAAATTTATGAGATTCAGCTCACCAACTGGCGAGCTGAATTTGCGAGATTCGGATAGCCAGTTTGAGATCTGAATGCGTGTCATTCAGGTCGCCAATTGGCGAGCAGAATTTGTGAGATTCAGCTCACCAGTTGATGAGCCGAATGTGTGTTATTCAGCTCGCCAACTAGCAAGCTGAGTTCGAAAGGTTCAGCTTATCGGTTGGTGAGCTGATCGTGTGTTTTGCGTCTTCGTGTATAAGCGACGTACGAATCTCAAGGCATTTGCCAGAAAATACTTGTCGTTGTTCCGATTTCATTGTAGAATCTTTAGTTTTTCCCGATCAACGGTCATAACTGTACCATCTTGCCTCGTTAAAATCTTAGTGATAGAAAAAGCCGATGGGAGAAAACCTTCTCGACTAAAGATAAAAGAGTGCAGAGGTGGTTGCTTAACTTTCCGATAACCATTACGCGTCTCTTCTGAAACGTATTTCCGTAAGTTTAGTGAATATGTTTCGTCGATCGGTGTCGCTAAGATGTTTACGTATTTTTTGGTTGTTGGTTTCGAATGTAACATTTTTTACCCCAACAGTTAGCCCCCCAACTCGCGATGTTCGTGTCAGATATTGCGGGCAAGAAACGTGTGTTTTGATTGAAACTTACGATCGACAAAATATCTGAAACCTAGTTTTATAAAACTCTGGGATAACTTTATTGCAAAAATACTTGCCTATAAGTAGCGGATGCTTACTCTCCCTTCCATTCATTCTCATTATTTCCAAACTTCCATTCTGAAAGCTTCTGTTAAGATGACTTCTCCTCAGAAGAACGGTATGACCACCACGAATAACACTGTTCCGGGAGGTTCTTCCGGTTCTCATATTCCCGTAGAGATCCATTCTTTCATTGTGGGATTCCTGGAGTTCCAAGAGAAGATATCCCCACCCGATGCTGAGATGGAATGCCTAGTTTTCCCGGTTGTGCCTATTGCATCGCCGGCTATTGTGCCTAATCTGACGCCTAATCAGGACCATGGAGCGATTCTCCCGACAGGTGTTGAGTTTTGGTCATCACTCGGCCAAAACTTAAGAAAGTCAAAGGAAAATTATTCCATGAAGTGTAAAAGGAAAAAGAAGTAAGCTTGATGCAAAGAGTATCAAGGGCATGTTCATTGGCTACTCCTCCAACCAAAAAGGTTACAAATGCTATATACCCGAGACAAGGAAAGTGTTAGTCTCAAGAGATGTCAAGTGCCTTGAGACACAAGACATGTTTAGTGAGAAGAATTGGGAGAGCCTTAAGGACTTATCCATTTCTACATCTGATAGAGCCAAAAATCTAAGAAGAGTGCTGGATACTCTAGGAGTTCTCAACCAAGATGCAACTCCCCGAGATCACACTCAAGACACAAGACCTCANGATCAAAATCAACCAGAACAACAAGATGACCTTCCCCAACCAGTCCTGAGGAGAAGTACCAGGATCAAATATCCACCATCTCATTGGAGGAACACTCAGGTGTCTTACAACAACAAGGCCGTAGTCCATCCTATTCAAAATGTGTGTTCATTGGCCAAATTCCCAAAGACACATCAAGCCTTTGTGAACAAGATTGATCAAGATTTGATTGCAAGGACTTATGATGAAGCTGTCAAAACAAAAGAATGGAAAGTGGCTATTGAGAATGAGCTCAAGGCCATGGAAAACAACAAAACTTGGAAAAAATAAGACCTTCCCAAGGGAAATAAGGCAGTGACATCAAAATGGGTGTTCATTATAAATTACAAGGCAAATGGGGATATTGAAAGACATATGGCTAGGCTAGTGGCTCGAGGCTTCACTCAAACCTATGGAGAAGACTATCTTGATACTTTTGCTCTTGTAGCCAAACTTCATACGGTAAGAGTGATAATGGCTTTGGCAACCAACTTATCTTGGGACTTGTGGCAGATAGACGTGAAGAATTCTTTCTTACAAGGAGACTTAGAAGAAGAAGTTTACATGCGTCCCCCACCAGGCCTTGAAGGATCAGTTGGCCAAGGAAAGGTGCTTCGGCTCAACAGAGCTATCTATGGACTCAAACAATCCCCTAGGGCATGGTACCATAAATTAAGTTCTACACTTCTCACATAAGGCTTTACTAGGTCAGAAGGGGATCATGCTTTATTCACCCTCCATGGCCAAAGAGGTAAAGTAGTCATCCTTATATATGTGGATGATATTATCATCATAGGGGATGACAAGGTAGGAATCCAAATGATTAAAGATCAACTTAAAATTGTGTTTTATATTAAAGACTTAGAGTTGAAGTATTTACTTGGCATTGAAATATGTAGATCATCTAATGGTTTGTTCTTGTCTCAAAGGAAATATACTCTCGACCTTCTTAGTGAAAGAGGAAAGCTTGGAGCAAAACCTTACAAAACTCCTCTTGAATATGGTTATAAGACCATAAGAGAAGGAGAAATGGAGGATCAACCCTTTGAAGATATTCATCAATACCGAAGACTAGTAGGTAAGCTAATATATTTGACTATCACACGTCCTGATATATGCTTTGCTGTGAACCAGGTGAGCCAACATATGCAAAAGCCAAAGAAGCATCATTGGAACATGATTGACAGAATCTTGAGGTACCTTAAAGGAGCTCATGGCCAATGGATTTGGATAGGTAGCAACAAAAGTACCGAGATCGTAGGCTACCGTGATACATATTGGGCAGGAGACCAGAATGATAGAAGATCTACCACCGACTGTTGTACTTTTATTGGTGGGAACTTGGTCACATGGAGAAGTAAGAAGCAAAAGATTGTTTCTTGCTCAAGCGCAGAGGCAGAGTACCGGGCAATTAGGAAGTTAACAAATGAGCTCCTATGGCTCAAGGGACTTCTCAAAGATATGGGCATTGAATCCAAGAATCTGATAACTATGCATTGTGATAACCAGGCGGCTATACACATTGCATCAAACAATGTGTTCCACAAGAGGAACAAGTACATTGAGGTGGATTGCCACAAAGTGAGACAAGTGGTAGAGCAATGAATCATCCTACCATGCTATACAAGAATCTCGGATCAATTGGCCGAGATCTTCACCAAGGAAACTAGTACACAAGTTTGTGAGTTCATTCATGGGAAACTAGGACTCACAAACATCATTCATGAGTAGCTTCCCTCACCGTGAAGCTTTGTACTCTTTTTTCCTTTGGAGATTTTTGTCCCAAAGTGGTTTCTCTCTAAAGGTTTTAATGAGGCAATGTTTCACAGTTCCAAGTTCAACCAAGCACCTCGGTTGAACTTGAGGGGGGAGTGTTGAGTTTTGGTCATCACTCGGACAAAACTTAAGAAATGCAAAGGAAAAGTATTCCATGAAGTGTAAAAGGAAACAGGAAGCCTAAACAAGTCAAAAGACTGAGAATGGGTCGACTTGGCCTAAACTAGGCCAAGTTGGGAAAAGATCATCGACCATGCAGATATCGAGTCTATCGAGTCAAGAAAAGCAAGACATATCAAGCTAAAGCCAAAATATATGGTATCGGGTCTATCAGGCCAAGCTATGGAGGTTATATCGAGCCAAGGTCGGAATAGGCTATATCGAGTCCATCGGGCCTGAACATGCAAGACATATCAAGCCAAGTGCAAGATATGTGGTATCGGGCCAGGCAAGAAGTCGAGGCAAGGCCTAGAGTCTACCGGGTCAAATCAGAGAGTATCGAGACCATCGGAACCATGCACAGTATCGGGATCAGGACATCAGGCCATGATGAAGACTAAGCTAGGATGGAATGATGCGCACATGGTTCATACAGGCCATGCATGCAGAACAAGGCCGGACGTGAATAATGCACGCATACGGGCTAGCGTGTAAGCCAAGTATCAAAGGGAAACACGTGGAACGGATGGATGCACATGAATCAAAGTTCGGTTCGATTAAACAACCGCCAATGTGCAGTTTCTTGATAACCATCGAGAAACTATATTTACCTCAAGTCTCGGCCAAATCACGCGGTCCTTAAACCATTTCAAGTATAAGCCAGCTATTACAATATAGGAAGGATCCAGAAGAAGAATTATAGCCGTTGGAGAAGATTTGGTCGAGTATCTCTAAGATGCCATTCACATGCGCGCGTGGCTTACCATTGGGACCACTATTACAACCGAGAAAACGCGTGGGTGCTTTATGCTTTTACTTGTTTATTTTCACCTTTTACCATTCATCGAACCTTAAACTTACCATATTAGGTATGTTTAAGGTTCCCTCCTATATAAATGATGTAAACGCCGACTTTGATAATAAGAAGAAAAGTTTCAATCTGTAAACAAAAGTCTCGATCTTTCTTCTATTCTCTCTCAATCTCTACTCAATCCACCATGGATTGAGCTTCTTAATCTCTTAAATTTTCAACAGGATCTTCAACTACTCCGGCTCCTGTTGGAAGCTCCAAGCATGGGGCCGAATCGATGCCTCCTCCTCCTCCTGTCAAACGGGAGATTGTTTTGGGATTACCCG
>OVBE01000076.1:0-71053 GCA_900406425.1 Iberis pinnata | reverse complement strand
TTTAGCCGTTCTGTTAGTGGCATATACCACATCCTCTTGTAAGGCACTAAAACTCTATCGACTGTATCCTTATACCTTGGTTTGTGGCAATATCGACAAGTTGTCCGGTTTTCGTCTTCTCTCCAATAATCATACAATTGTCGATACACACGTCCATAACCTGATACGGCAATCCAAGTCCAGAAACAAGTTTTTGTATCTCGTAATATGAACCCAGAGCATTTTTATCCTCTGGAAATATATCCTTCAATAAATGGGCTATTGCGTCAACTGCATCCTCAGGCAAATTATAGTCTGTCTTTATCCTTATCAACCTACTTGCAGATGATAAAGGCGAATGACCATCTCTACATCCTCTATATAGTGGCTCATTCGTTGCGTCTAGCATATCAAAAAACCATCGCGCTTCTACATTAGGTGCTTCATTCGAAACTTGCGCCGATTCTAGATTTTCCCTGTAAACATCATTAACCATTTGAACCGTATGTGCCCCAAAATCTAATTCCGTTCTAGCTTCCTCTATCCTATCGGCCAATTGTTCGCTACCGCTACTACTAGCAACAATATATGGCCGTTCTCTATGTAAATACCAAATCTTATAACCCGCCATAAAACCATTCATATATAAGTGTTGGCATACTATATCTATTATGATATTTCGAGAATTCCGACATAAAGAACATGGACATTTTAACTTACGACTGTTTGGTTCCCGAGGTTGTCGACATGCTAATTCCATGAACTCTATAACATCATTTGCATATTCCTCGTTCAAAAGATTTGTCTCGGGATTCATCCGTTCACCATCCAACCATGATCGAAAATAAGGTGGAGTGGACATTTTATAAGTTTTTTTTGTGAAGTTATGAATTTGAGAATGGAAGGGGTGCTAAATATAAAGATCAAAATATCGACGGAATTCCGACGGATTTTCCGTTGATACCTGCGAATATAGCCGTTTGGCAACGGCTAAAAACGGTCACATTTAAACAGGCAAATTTTGTCCCAAAAGCCGACGGAAAATCGACGGATTTAGTTCATCGATAACTTTCCGTCGATTTTCCGTCGGTTTTTATCGAGGGAGTCAAATTTTGGCATGTTTTCTTATAGTGTTACAAAATATATTTGGATATTTTATAAATTGGATACAATCAAAACTACATTTGGATGAAATATGGAAATATGAAATCAAACAACATTTGGATACATCACCCAATTACTATATTTGGATATTACGTCGAGACGTAGAAATGAACGAAACGTATCTATCTTGAATTCAAAGGAACTACCACATTTCAGATGTAAAAACGAACCGAACATATCTATTTTGAATGGAAAGGAGATAAAAACAAGGTGTTTATTTCAGCATATAAAACAAGTTTTACCGCGAAAAAGAGATGAAAAAATAAAATGGAAGGTAGTAGATATATGTTTGGCTAGAGTCACATGAAATGTTCATTTTTATTGTGTTGCTACGTATTAAAAGTATTAATTTGTCATTATCACTCTCTAACGTATTCCCACCTTGAAATCTCTTGTCACTCTTCTCAAACTCTTTTTAGACCGATGCTAGGCGCTATGTATATTCGCTGTTACTTATAAATTTCAAATGAATAGTGAATATGTATTTTTGACATGCACTCATTTTACCTTTCTCTATAATGCGAGGCACGAAAAATGTTACAATTTATTATACCGCAAATAAAACTACAATTTATAAGAGGTACAAAATTTTTTGCAATTTATAAAACGCCAAATAAAAATTTTATAATTTATAAAACCTCAAATAAATCTTGAAATTTTTAAAATTTATAAATATATGGACATGCTGTTCAAATCAAATGCTCTGTTCGATTGTTTCTGAAAAACTACCTCTTCGTTGATAACAAGATATGGCTTTATAATAGCCTTTACAAAGTTTAAGCAACTAACTTACTTGACCACTAATTACTTGATCTCTACTCTTTGGACCTTATTGACTCAGCTAAAACCAGAGACTAATTCAAAATAAAACACACTCAATTTAAACCGACTTAAACCAAACTTAACAGCTCCAACAAACCCTCCTTAAGCTAAACTTAATGAAAGTTAAGCTTACTTCCTGATGAACATACTCCGAGCTTGCTTCTTAGTGTTTCAAAACCTTCTTTTCCTAATGCCTTTGTAAAAATATCTGCAACTTGTTCATGTGAGCCACAATGTTCAAGTCTCACTTTGCCCTGCTTGACTAAGTCCCTGAGAAAATGAAAACGCACACCTATGTGCTTAGACCTTCCATGGAACACCGGATTTCGTGATAGTTTGATTGTAGAAGTGTTGTCGCAGTAGATGATGATTCCATTTGCTGTATCATACCCCAACTCCCTTAGAACTCTTTCAAACCAGATTGCTTGACAAGCACAAGATGATGCAGCCACATACTCTGCCTCTGTTGTGGACAAAGTCACAATTGGCTGCTTCTTAGATGACCAAGCTACAACTGTATCATCTAGCAAGAACACATATCCTACGGTACTCTTTCTGCTGTCAATATCCCCTGCAAAGTCACTGTCTGTATTCACCATTAACTCACCAGTTCCACCCTTCTTGTACCATATTACAAAGTCCACAATTCCCTTTAAAAATCTTAACACTCTCTTGGCAGCTTGTAAATGCAATAAGGTAGGCTTAGACATGTAACGACTTAGTACACTTACAGCATATTGAAGATCTGGTCTCGTGTTTGTGATATACATGAGACTTCCCACAATTTTCTTATAGAGAGTTCCATCAACTGATTCTCTTTCTTCATCATTGCTGAGTATGTTTCATGGAGTTATAGGACTGTAAGCTGGATTACACTCTTCCATATTGAACCGTTTTAGTACCTCCAATGCATATTTAGCTTGAGAAACATGAAATCCACCAGCTGCTTGATTCACTTCAATTCCCAGAAAGTATTTCATCCATCCCAAATCTGTCATATCAAAATCTTGTTGCATTGACACCTTGAAATCCTTCATCATATCTTCACTATCTCCTGTGTAAATGAGGTCATCCACATACACACTAACAACAAGAATGTTACCTTGATTGTTTGATTTTAGAAAGAGAGTTTCTTCGTTTGAAGACTTCATAAATCCCTCCTTAATGAAGTACTCCTCAATCCGGCTAAACCAAGCTCTAGGAGCTTGTCTCAATCCGTATAAAGCCTTATGAAGCTTGTATACTTTCTCTTCTTCTCCTTTTGTTTCATAACCTTTTGGTTGCTGTATGTACACATCTTCATTCAAGACTCCATGAAGAAATGATGACTTCACATCAAGTTGATAAATTTCCCAATTTCTCTGTGCTGCAGTTGCAAGTATGGTCCTGATTGTATCCATTCTTGCTACTGGTGCATATGCTTCAGTGAAGTCTATTCTAAGTTCCTGTGAGTATCCCTTAGCCACTAGTCTTGCCTTGTGTTTGGTGATCTCCCCAAGCTCATTCAATTTTTTTTTATAAATCCATTTTACCCCAATACACTTGGCTCCTTGTGGCAGAGAACAGAGACTCCAAGTCTTGTTCTTCTCTATTGATTGTATCTCTTCATCCATGGCTTCTCTCCATTTTAGACTGTTGTTTGATTCTTCAAAAGTGAAAGGGTTTGATGAGCTTATGAATGCATTAGATACTTCAGCCATGTTAACTACATCTTCTTCAGTCATTACTCTAACTTTAGTGACATTGTCATTCAGGTAAGATGGGGGGTCTCTGTGTCCTTTTTCCCCTGACTTCTACACCTTTTTCTACCTAAATTTCTTCAGTAACTTCATCATTATGTTCAGGTTGAACTAGTGTGTCTTCTGTATCTTCTTCATTTCTGTTTTCTTCATCACTTTCTTCCCATTCACCTTCATCATTCCATGATAGCTCAATGGTTGTTTCATGATCTGTGCTACTTCCCCAAATCCCTTTGTTTTTTCAAACACTACATCTCTGCTTGTTATGACCTTCTTTGTATTTGGGTCATAAAGCCTGTAGCCTTTTGATTCTTCTGAGAAACCAAGAAGAACACAAGTGAAACTTTTATCATCAAGTTTACCTCGTTTGACATCTGGTACATGTGCATGAGCCAAACTTCCCCAAACTCTGAAGTGTTCTACTGTTGGTTTGATCTTACTCCATGCCTCTTTTGGTGTCTTGTCTTTTACTGCATTGGTTGGGCATCTGTTCAGCACATAGAAGGTCCAGTTCACTGCCTCAGGCCAAAAGACTCTTAGAACTTTTCTGGAAGACAACATTGATCTCACCATGTTCATAACAGTTCGATTCTTTCTCTCTGCAATGCCATTTTGCTGAGGCGTATACGCTGTGGTCAATTGTCTCCTAATTCCCTTTTCTTTGCAGTAGTTTGTGAATTCAACTGAAGTTTATTCCCCTCCTCTATCTGTCCTTAAGTATTTGATACTTCTTCCAGATTCTGTTTCTACTTTGCTTTTAAACAGTTTGAATTGCTCAAATTCTTCTGACTTCTCTTTCAAAAAATGTACCCAGGCCTTCCTACTAAAATCATCAATGAAACATAATATGTAACTCTTTCCACTGTTAGACACATGGTTGGTAGGGCCACATATGTACCTCTTTGCTCTCCACATAGATTTTTTTGGGATAATACTTCTTGGTTGCTTGCCTACGAGACAATCTGAGCAGGTGAATGCTTGAACATCAAACTTTGGAAGTCCTCGTACCATGTTTTTACTCTGAAGCATCTTCATTCCTCCATGGCTAAGGTGGCCGTTACCTCTCATCCCACAAGTTTGATATTTCTTCAGCTGTTATATGCATACAATTCTGTTGCCTACTTGCTTCTTCAGTTTGATCAAACAGAACAAACATTCTGTTTATGCTCATCTTGCACTCTGCAATTAGCCCTTTCTCTTCATGATACACTTTGCAGGTTCCCTTTTGTATCATGATTGTTAACCCTTTCTCCTAAAGTTGACCAATGCTCAGCAGATTGTTTTTGAGTTCAGGAACATAGTACACTTCACTTATTGTGTATGGTGCACCATTCAATTTGAGTCTCACATTACCTTTTCCAATGACTTCCATGCTTTTGTTGTTTCCCAACTTGACAGAATGCTTGAATTTCTCATCCAGGCTTGTAAACAGATCTTTGACACCACTCATGTGGTTTCAGGAGCCATAATCTAAGAACCAAGTCTTCTTCTTCATGTTCTCTTGCTTCTCACAGCGTGCAATCATGAGATTATCTGTGCTTTCTGTCACAACTTCCTCATTTTCAATGTAGGCCATTAACAATATCTCTTCATTCTCACCAAAATCAGCATAATTTGCTTCTTCATCCCACTTTGGACACTCATTTTGGAAGTGTCCAAGACGATGGCATTTGTAACATTCCACCATGTTTTTATTGAATGTTGTTTTGCCTCGTCCTCTACCTCTTCCTCTTCCAACAAGACCTCTTCCCCTAGATGTGGTTTCTCTACCATGGGTCACCTTTAGGACATGATCATCTCCCTTTTCTGTCTTTATGAACTTTTGTTCATGTACCACCAAAGAGCTCTGCAACTCATCCAATGTGATATTCCTTGTGTCTTTGGACTCTTCAATAGACACTACAACATACATGAACTTCTCAATGAGAGTTCTAAGAATCTTTTCAACCACTTTTGAATCTGTCATCACTTCACCATTGCTTCTCATTTGGTTAGTAATGGCTAGAACTCTAGTAAAGTATTCTTCAATACTTTCAGATTCTTTCATTTCCAGGATTTCAAAATCCCTTCTCAGCTTCTGCAGTAATGATCTCTTCACTGGAGCATTACCACCAAACTTTGTTTTCATTGAATCCCAGATGATTTTGGACGTTCTCCTGTCCAAAATCTGCTCAAATTTCACACGATTAATACTCTGGTACAAGTAATGCTTCACCTTGTGATCATTTGTCCTCAACGCTTCAAGTTGAAGATTTTCCTGTGCTGTCATAACTGTTGTGACTTGTGGTTCTTCAACTCCAGTCTCAATCAGATTCCCTAGTTCTTTTGCACGAAAGAAATTTTCCATGACCTCACTCCAATGGTCCCAATGGCCATCAAACTGTGGAAGCTTTATCTTATCATCACCCATCTCTCTCTCTTGTGTTTTGATTTCTTCAGTTAGAAGAACAGAGCTCTGATACCAATTTGTTTAAATCAAATGTTTTGTTCGATTGTTTATGAAAAACTACCTCTTCATTGATAACAAGATATGGCTTTATAATAGCCTTTACAAATTAAAACAGATTATTCTTAAGTTTAAGCAACTAACTTACTTGACCACTAATTACTTGATCTCTACTCTTTGGACCTTATTGACTCAGCTAAAACCAGAGACTAATTCAAAATAAAACAGACTCAATTTAACTGACTTAAATCAAACTTAACAGCTCCAACACATGCGCTAATTTTACCATTCTCTACTTTTGCGTTTGGCTCTTTGAACATTTCCTTCATACATATTTTCTCATTTGAACAACTTTTTAATAAAGTATAAATTACTCACTACCTAGGAAAAATACCTCTCCTAAAACACAGGAAATAGAATCTATTGATGCTCAGGATCAAACGATGTATAGAAAAATTGACTTGGAGATTTTGATTGTAGCTCTAGGTTTGAGAGTGTTCAAACCAAAAATCTTATAACATATAAAGAACGGAGTTTGGTATGCGACGAAGTTCGATATTAAAAAGAACATACACAAAGGAAACACGACAAAATTTACTAACCATGTGTGTTAGATATCACAGAACAAATTTTACCTCGATTAATCAACCTTCATTAATGACTTGGAGACTTTGATTGTGGTCCTTGGTTTGTGATGATTCAAACGATAACTCTTTTAATATATAAAGAACCAAGTTCAATTTTAGAAAGAACAGAGACAAATAGTAACACCACAACATAAGGGAAACACGAAAAAATCTATTAACCATGGGTGTTTGATATATTCCAAAACAAATTGCACCACGATTAATCTATGGATGAACATCTATTTCTACCAACTTTACAGAATTAGTCCAACCAAATCTTTTAGAATCTACCTTCATTTTCACGTCTTTGGTTCCTTGTCTATCCCGTGTTTCGTGTAGATGTATTCCCTAAATTCTCCTTTGAGCTTCACAAATTTAACTACGATTTATCCATGGATGAACATCTACTACTGACTTGGGGACTTTGATTGTAGTTCTAGGTTTGAAATCGTTCAAACAGAACCTTTTATAAAGAACTATGTAAAGAATGTGAATCAAGAAGAAAGATGAGCTCAAGCTCAAGATCGAAACAAGAGAGAAAAATTTGTTATCATTCTCATTAAACTCAATCTGTACATTGTTTCTTTCTTATATACAAAAGCAACATTATGCTAACATAAACCTGGTTTAATCTATGCTAACATAAGCTGAAAATAGTCAACATGACTTATTAACAAAACAGAGTAAAAACAGAGTAAAAGTACTCTATATATCGTGATACACCCCGCAAACCTTTCAATCTGAAGCTGGTGAAGGAGTGAAAAGGTTTGAAAGAGACATACGTGTGAGTAAAGGGTGAAAAGGACCTGAATGTAGTTGCTTACTCAGAATATCTGCAAGCTGATTTTCACTCTTCACATGTAATGCTTTAATGGTGCCATTCTGAATCTGATCTGTAACTGTGTGACAGTCTATTTTCACGTGTTTCGTTCTCTCGTGAAACACAGGATTTGTGCCAATGTAAATCGCAGACTTATTATCACGAAAAAATTTAGCTCCAACCTGCAAATCAACTTTGAAATCCACCAATAACTTGTGTAACCAGATAATTTCCCTTGTTACATCACCCATGCTTCTATACTCTGCCTCATAACTACTTATACTAACAACAACATGTTTTCTTGACTTCCAACTGATTAAAGATGTACCAAGGTAAACACAGAAACCAGTTGTAGATCTTCGAGTATCGGGACAGGAGGCCCAATCCGCATCACAAAATGTGTTGAGACACAAATCTGAATCAGCATAATAGAAAAGTCCCTGACCTGGATTCTTTTTCAAGTCCCTCAAGATCCTATGAGCTGTAACAAGATGTACATCCGTAGTAGCCTGTAGATATTGACACAAACGATGAATTGCAAAAGTTATATTAGGTCTTGTAATTGTCAAATACAACAATCTGCCAATGACTTCTCGATAAGGTGTAGGTGAAGGAAGTGGTGTGCCTTTGTCTCTGCTCAGTTTAGAATAAGGATCCATAGGCACAAAACTTGGTTTGCATCCTAACAATCCTAAATCTTTCAACAAATCCAGTGTATATTTACGCTGAGAAACAGAGATGCCTTTAGCAGAACGTGCAATCTCTAAGCCAAGAAAAAATCTTAAAGGACCCAAATCATTTATCTTGAAGGCAGTTGCTAACATACTCTTCAGTTTAGCCAATTCAATTGAATCATTACTAGCAATTGGTATGTCATCTACATATACTAATAAAGCAATGTAACTCGTACCAGTTGCTTTGACAAATATAGTTGTATTAGACTTTGATTGTTGAAATCCATAAGCTAGCAAAACAGAGGTAAAGTGTTGATTCCACTGTCTTGAAGCCTGCTTAAGTCCATATAAGGACTTATGAAGTAAGGAAACTGGATTAGCAGGTAAGGTTCCTGATTTCGGAGTATATCCTTGTGGTAAGCTCATGTAAATCTCCTCATCCAAATGACTATGCAAAAATGCATTAGAAACATCCATTTGTGATAATTCCCAGCCTTCTCGAGCTTCCAAAGCTAACATCATCTTCACACTTGTGAGTTTAGCAACATGAGAGAGTGTTTCATTAAAGTTTATGCCCTCTTGCTGTATGAACCCTTTTGCCACTAATTTGGCCTTATACCTTTCCACTGGTCCATCTGGTTTATACTTAATAGCAAATACCCATTTACAGCCTACCACATTTTTCCCTGGAGGTAATGAAACAACACTCCATGTATTATTTGATTCCATAGCTTGTAAATTTTCATTAAGAGAACTTGTCCACTTCTCAGAAGCAATAGCTTGTCTAAAAGATTTAGGTTCTGTCTCTTGAGAAAAAGAAAGTAAGTATGAATAAAATGGGGCGGATAATTTGGAATAAGAAATCACATAGGATAAAGGATAGGGTTTGGTGTAATGTCGTGGAACAGATGGAGAAGTAATTTGTGTTAGAGCACAATTATACTCAAATAGATATTTTGGAGCCTTAGTATTGCGTTTTGGACGTATGTTAGTATTAGATTCTATTAATGGTTCATATATCACATGAATCACAACAGCAAGGACCAAACTAGATGAACTAGATTGTTCTATAATAGGAGAAACATGTGTTATAGATGATTGATCCTTATATGATGCATGCTCAGGAACAGTCATATGAACAGAAGATGATGTATTAGTTATTGAATCTAAAACAGGCATTTGTGATTCATGATGCAAACAAACAGGCATTGGTAAAATAATGTGAGAAAACAATTCAATTTTGTCATGTGAACCATCTTTGAAAGAAAATTTATTTTCATGAAAAACAACATTTCTTGAAATTGAAATATGCCTTGTTTTCAAATCCAAAATCTTATAACCTTTGTATCATATAAGATAACCAATGAAAACACACGATGTTGCTCTTTCTGAAAAGATTTTAAAAACTTATAATCTGGTTCTTTTGTTTAAAAGAATTTCATAAGGAGTTTTGTTTTCTAACAAAGGTGATGGCAATCGATTTATTAAAATAGCAGCTGTCAAAATACAATCTGTCCAATATATTATAGGTAAATTTGATTGAAATAGTAAAGATCGTGCAACATTCAAAAGATGGTGATGCTTCCTCTCCACAACTGAATTTTGTTGTGGAGTGTAAGCACAAGAAAAATAGTGAAAAATTCCTTGATCTTTTAGAAAATCAGTGAACTTTAATTCATATGGATTATCATTACGTATTGCTTTAACCTGAATCTTATACTGTGTGAAAATATGTTTGATAAAATCTTTGAAAATGTGTTGGACATCACTCTTTTGAATCATTAAGAAAATCCAAGTCATACGAGTATAGTCATCAACTATAGTAAGAAAATAGCGATAGCCATCAACATATTCTTTTGAAAAAGGTCCCCAAATATCCAAATGAAGTAAGTCAAAAGCATGATATGTTTTATTATTTTGAAAAGGAAAAGTCATCCTTTTTTGTTTTGCTAAAGGACAAACACAACAATCATTATTTGATGCAATACTAGAAGATGGTAAATGTAAAATTCCCGTGAAACTTTGTAACTTGGCATTTGATGGGTGACCTAGGCGTTGATGCAATAGATATCCATCATCTGTCAAGGATCCACATAAAACAGTAGTTGAAGGATGAAATTTAAGGATGTAAAAATTGTTGATTAGTTCACCCTTCCCAATCATCAAGTCCATAGAATGTTCCTGGATATCACAATATAAAGGAAAGAAGTGAGCAGAACAATTACCATGTTTTAACAAATTATTAATACTAACAAGATTAAACTGAAAAGAAGGAACATGTAAGACATCATGTAAAGTCAATAAAGGAGATATACACACTGTCCCCATATGTGTAATAGGTAGTCTAGTCCCATTAGGCAGTGTTACATTGATATTTGTAACTGTATAAGTTTCTTTAAACATGTTTAAGTCAGAACACACATGACTTGTGGCCCCACTATCTAAAATCCAAGCACCATTTGGAAGAGTGGATAAGCATTGATTTTGAAAGGTCATTATATGGTTTTGGTAATTCATACTAGTTGATAAGGAAAAAACATTACCAGAGGAAGATTGACAAGCCATTACTCCATTTTCAGTGATAGAAGCACCCCCTTTGAGACTCACACCTTCTGAAATTTTTACTTGTTCATTGAGTTGTTGTGACATTGACATTATCTTAGCCTGTGAAAACTGATTCACATATACTCTTGCTGTGCTCTGTCCAACATTTGAACTGAAAACATTGGCCACTGTATTTGATTGACCAGCAGAATGAGAAACTGGTCTTGGTCCATAGTTGTTCTGTCCTCTAGGAGCTAAAGTACTCTTATTAGCTGAATTTGAATGCTTGTATCGAGGTGGATATCCATGAAGTTTGAAACATTTTTGTATAGTATGCCCTTTTAATCCGAAATGTGTACATAATGGTCTGTTAGTACTGAATCTTGGTCTATTGGTATTGTAAGCAGCAATCAATTTATTCTGACTATGCTCTTGGTTATCACCATAACTGGAAACTTGCAATACAGTTCCATCATATTTCAAGGTTGGTGTAACTTTTCTTTCTCTTTCATCCTATGTGACTATATTGTAAGCCTCTTCAATTGTAGGAATTGGTTTTAACATCAGTATATGTGTCATGGTCTGATCAAATGCATCATTAAGTCCCATCAAGAACTTCATCACTTTACTCATATGCTGTAATTGTTCCCATAAACTTGCACCATTACAATCACACTTTCCACAAGTACACACTGGTAACTCTACATAGTTCTTGTATTCTTCCCATAGAGTCACTATTTCTGTGTAATAGCTACTCACAAAGAACCTTGCTGTATACTGGCTAACCTCTGTTTAATCTCATAACCAGAAGTGCATCATCTTCTTTGAAGCGCATCATCAAATTTTTCAAAATTCCTTCTGCTGTTGAAACATACAACAAACTTTGACCAATTTTCTTTGATACATAATTGATTATCCAAGTTGCAACCATGTCATTGCACCTAGACCAAGATCCATACTCCTGTTTATCTATATCCGGTTTAACTATTCTTCCATCCACAATCCTAATTTGTTCCTACCATTGAGAGCCATTCTAATTGATCTCTTCTAAGAATGAAAATCAGATCCTGATGTTAAACGATCTGTAACTAATTGCAAACCTACATGTCGGGACTGTGTAGGAACAATGGATTATCATAGCTATCATTGTTTGTACTTCTTGCAGTATTACTGTTCTGATTAGTTGGTGAAGAAAGACTCGGATCCATCGCGAGTTCAAATTGAGCAGAAAAATCATTCCAAGAGAAAGAAGAACAAGGATTCGAGCTAAATCCAAGTTGATTAAACAAAAAATTGAAGAACACATATCAGATTGAAGATCAATTTTCGAAGAATAACAATAATTTCTTCAGAGAAAGAAATGAAGTGAATGAGAAAGATATCTAACATTGTCGCAGCCATGATCGGATCGGAATTTCTCTGATACCATATGAAATGTAAAGAATGTGAATCAAGAAGAAAGATGAGCCCAAGCTCAAGATCGAAACATGACAGAAAAGTTTGTTATCATTCTCATTAAACTTAATATGTACATTTTTTCTTTCTTATGTACAAAAGCAACATTATGCTAACATAAATCTGGTTTAATCTATGCTAACATAAGTTGAAAATTGTCAACATGACTTATTAACAAAACATAGTAAAAAGACTCTATATATCGTGATAATAACCAGGTTTGATATAAGAAAGAACAAAGACCAAGGGTAACTAATATAAGTCAGATTTACCACATTAATTATGATAAGCATTTATGCTTAGAATTGGGATATTCATATTGGAGCGCTAAAATAAGTTTTGCATTGGAATTGCAAGGAGTTTGAAAAAAGAAATTTACAGCTTTAAGAACTTTGCAAAAGCAAAAGAAGTCAAATTTTCATATATTGTACTTAGGGGTGTTAAAAGTGGGTAAATATCCATTTGTAAGTAACTAACAAATGAAGCATATCAGCAATTAGGAGTGGGCATATTTCTCGAAATCCGAACCCAACCCAACCTAAAAAAATCCAACTGGACCTGATCCAAAAACCTCAGTTAGCCAAATGACTTTCTAATTTGATCCCAAAGCCTCTCCATTTCTTACACAAAAGAGTAGGGTCTAAAACGACTATATGGATTTACACTGTAGTCATTTGGATAACCCATGGGTTTTGAGACAATATCTACCTATTTTTTAAATAAAAACTAAATAGAGTTTTAATATTATTAATTTATAATAAAACAAAATCCCCCTAAAACAAAAAATCATGCTTTCCCGACGAAAATCTAAAATCGCTATTTCTTGTAAAAAACACAAAATCGCGGTTTTCTCGCCAACAAAATGCAAAATCACGGTTTTCCACCAAAAACAGAAAATTGTGTTTTCTCACCAAAAACCCAAAATTGCAATTTTCCGCCAAAACAAAAACTCACGTTTTCTCTCCAAAAACGCAAAATCGCGGTTTATTATCAAAAAACAAAAATAGCATTTTCTCGCCAAAAATACGATTTTGCGTTTTACCGCTAAAATACAAAATCACGTTTTCCCAGTAAAACGAAAAAATTGGTTTTTCCCGCCAATAACGGGGAATCGTGTTTTCACGTCATAAACACGAAATCTTGTTTTCCCGCCAAAAATGTGAAATCACATTTTCACGCCAAAAACACGAAATCGTGTTTTCGTGCCAAAAATGCGAAATCGCGTTTTCCCAAAAAAAAACCTTGAAATTGGATTTTCTTGCCAAAAACACAAATTCTCATTTCCTGCCAAAAACGTGAAATCGGGTTTTCTCACCAAAAATGCAAAATCGCATTTTTCCACCAATAATGCAAAATCGCGTTTTTCCACCAAAAATGCAAAATCGAGTTTTCTCGCTATAAACAAAAAATCGCGTTTTCTCGCCTAAAACGGGAAATTGTGTTTTCTTGCAAAAAGAATGAAATTATGTGTTCCACCAAAAATGTAAAATCGTGTTTTTCCGCCAAACATGTAAAATCGTAGTTTCTTGCCAAAATCACAGTTTTCCTAAAAAATGCAAAATCTAATTATATAAAGTAGATTATGCATCTAGATTTATTTTTTATAATTTGAATACATTTTAGGATTTTTTGAGTAATTTTAATATGTTATAACTTTATGGTTTGATAAAATAAAACATGTAAAAAATTAATTTTATTTGAAGTATTGAAAGACTTCATGTACAACAATATTATAAACTTATATACATTATAAAAATCCAATCATAATATTAAATCAGAACTCTACAATTTAATATAAATTTTTATTAAAAATATGGTTTTTATATAGGGTACATATGGGTTATCCTATATCTAATATGGTAGGTTTAGGGCTTACGCTATTAGGACTATACCCATTCGTTTTTGAAATTGGATATTTTTCAGGTGGAATTAAAACGAGATAAGATAGAGTAAGGTAAAAAAGCTAGATTGTACATCCCTAATTGTAATGTGAGTCCCTATAAAGGGAGCGTCACTTTGATTCTATACTTAGGGGAATTATTCGAGGTTCGAAACGAATCTGAAACCTCAGATAAAATGACGAACTAAAAAATCATGTCTTAAGGCATTAAGGGCTTGCCAACCCAAATGGCGCTAAGCCGTTAGTACAGTCTGGACAAGACAATGTATCATATGAAACCACATTTATATTAAACATAGTTCTTTTATACATAAAACATTTACAAAACATATAATAAACAAGTTTGGGCCCGAGCCTAACGCGCAAAACGTACATGTATAACGAAAACATATATTTTACAAAAGGCCAAACAAACTACAACCAGCGACCTATTGTTCCTCTAGTCCCTCTAAGTCCTTTTACGGTTTCCTGCAAAAGAGAGTGAGACGTGAGCAACTACTAAGCTCAGTGAGTTCGGTTCGCAACCTGTTCCAATAAACCCCCCCCCCCCAAATACCCCAAACATGCAATAAAATCAACAAGCATGGTTTTTACCGATTTAATGCTTATGTTTTTATAGTACGTTTTAGTTATTATATTCTTAGCATTTGATATCCTTAACAACCACCAACCCATCAAAACCATCTCAATCACTTGAAGCCACAAAGGCTTAACAAGTGACAATGGTTCAATCACAAATTCCAGCACTATCTCAATCACACCTCACAAGTGACAATGATCCGGCCACAACCCACACAAACCCAGACAATCCACAAGGCATATCAACCCGCTTATTAGTTAGTTATCCATACATTTTAATGCATGATTAAATTATTTCGAGCATCACTCTAACTTTAAATCCACCCTACATGCAACCGCACAACCTAACCAACCATCAAAGAATCACACATATATCACAACACTCAATAAGGACTCACACAATCTCTATTTTGCAGTCCAAACAAGAACCACAAACTCACCTTAACAAGGTTTGATTTTTGATCGGCTGGATGGATTAAGGCTGATCCGAAATGATCTAGGACAGATTTGGATTCTCCCTTACAAACTGATCCGAAAGTGGTCTAGGACAGATTCAACTTCTCCTCTTGCTTGACCTTGAACTCGAACTTAACTAGTTCATTGATGTGATTTTCGCAGAGCTTTGGTTATGATTTCAAAATGCGTGTGTGAAAAAATGGGGTCTTGATTGATATATATAGAGAAGAACCAAGATTGTAGCAGCAGCTTAGGTATCTTCTATGGAGGGAAACAAGGTGGTGTGCGAGCTTCTTGGATTTCTTCTAAGGAAGGAAACCAAGGTGCTTGTGAGTTGTGTGCTTCACCTACTAGGCTGGCTGCTCACGCCAACACACACGCCTAGCACACTCTTAACACACACCCACACACCTTTCACACAAGCTTAAGCAGCTCAATGAGCACTCCAAGCAGGCACCCAAGCTACTTACTCAACGGTACCAAGCACACACACACAGCACAGTCAGTCATCAGTCCTTCGGTTCGGAACGTACTCACAAGCCGATCAAGTATGGTCTTTCTCGACCAGCTTAAGGCACTTAATTTATAAGTTAACTTGAATACAATGGTTCTTGAGTTTCCTCAGGCCTACTAGTTCACTCAAACTAGTTAGGTTATTGTCCATAATGATTTTTGGCACGTCTGTTCCGCACATTATTTTGGAGTCCTTGTGCGGGTCACTACATTCTCCCCCCCCCCTTATTAGAATTCGTCCCGAATTCTAAAGGTTCACGATCCTGCAGCTTCTTCGAACAAATCAGGATGTTGCGCTCTAAACTGTTTTTCATCTTCCCACGTAGTTACAACTCTGTGTTGTTTTTCCCAGACCACTTGTATTTGCGAGATATTTCGGTTCTTTAACTTTTTCACTCGCCTGTCTCCAACTCTTATAGGTCCTTGGGGGTAAGTAAGATTAGTTTGAAGATCTTCTATTCTTTCCGGCTCAATCTCGTTTGGATCTCGAACATGCTTCCTTAACATCGATACATGGAATACCGAATGAAGCGCCATGTCTGAGGGAAGTTCTAATCGATAGGCTAACTCTCCAACTCTTCCAAGTATTCGGTACAAACCAATGAATCGCGTAGCTAGCTTCCCAACTTTTCCAAATCGGTCTTTGCCCTTTTGTGCCATGACTTTTAGATACACAAAATCTCCTACTTCGAATACAAGTTCCCTTCGGTCCTGAGCTTTTCGCATATTTTCTTGAACCGTTTTAATCTTTTATGTGGTCATTTTTACTATATCTGGTCCAAAATCTCGTCCCTCTCCAACTTCTGTCCAACATATAGGTGTTCGACATTGTCGTCCATATAGTGCTTCATAAGGCGGCATGCCGATACTTGAGTGGTAACTATTATTGTATGAAAACTCCACTAATGGTAAGTGTTGTTCCCACGTACCAGCCCAATCAAGCATGCACAATCGAAGCATATCTTCGATATTCCGTATAGTATGCTCGGTCTGACCATTCGTTTCAGGATGAAAAGCCGTACTTATATGCAAGTCTATACCCAAGGCTTGCTGAAAGGATCGGCAAAAGTTTGCGGTAAATCATGGGTCACGATCTGACACAATGTTTTCTGGAACTCCGTGACGTCTGACTATCTCCTTTATGTCGAGTTCGGCTAGAGTCACAAATTTATCCGTCATTTTCATGGGTAATAGATGAGCGGTTTTGTTAGACGGTCGACTACTACCCAAATCGAGTCATTCCCTCTTCCGGGATCAATCNGCGGTCGGTAAACCCGTAATGAAGTCCATAGCAACTGCTTCCCATTTCCATTCGGGGATAGGTAAGTTCTGTAATAATCCTCCCAGCACTTGATGCTCGACTTTTACTTGTTCACAGGTTTGACATTGTGCTACCCACTTTGCAACTGAGCGCTTAATTCCTGGCCAATGGTAGTACCGTCGAATATCTCGATACATCTTAGTACTACCCGGATGGATACTAAGTAAGGAATGATGAGCCATTTTTAGAATTTCTTCTTGCAGGCCATGACTCGATGGAACGGTTATTCTTCCTCTCAAAAGTAACGTTCCATCATCCGCTAGATGATATTCTCAAACATTCATTTGGTCTGGAGCGTTTAACTCTTCTATTATCATTTTCAACTTTGAATCTTCTTTTTATGTTCTCGGATTCGCTGAATGAGACTAGATTGATTAACGGCGTGAAGTCATAATGGCTCATTGATTTCTCCTTCTAATGATGTTATTTTCACCATCTCAAATTCACTTGCTAAAGCTTCCAAATCGGTCACCACATTAGCATCCACTCTTCGACGACTCAACGTATCCGCCACAACATTAGCCTTCCCGGGATGATAAAAAATCTTAAGATCATAGTCTGCAACAAACTCCATCCATCTCCTTTGTCTTAAGTTCAAATTAGGTTGAGTAAAAAGATACTTAAGACTTTTGTGATTAGTTCGGACTTCCACTTCTTTGCCGTATAAGTAAGATCTCCAAATCTTAAGCGCAAAAACTACCGCAGCAAATTCCAAGTCATGGGTTGGATCATTCTCTTCATGATTTCTTAACTGTCATGAGGCATAAGCAATCACCTTATCCCCTAGCATTAATACACATCCCAAACCCACTTTCGAAGCATCCGTATAAACGGTGAAAGGTTTTCCCGGTTCCGGCAAGGATAATATAGGTGATGAAATTAACTCTTGCTTTAAGCGAGTGAACGCTTTTTCCGCTTCTTCGGTCCATTGGAAATTAATTCCTTTTCCGGTTAATTGAGTTAAAGGTTTAGCCATACTCGAGAAGTTCTTCACAAACTTCCTATAATAACCGGCTAGACCCAAAAAGCTCCTCACTTCCTTGCGTTCTTTGATTGCAGCCATTCTTGCACTACTTTGATCTTTCCTGGATCGGCTGAGACTCCTTCTTTGGACACTCGATGGCCCAAAAATCCGATCTCTCTTTTTCGAAAATCACACTTGCTAAACTTAGCAAAAAGCTTTTGACTTCTCAAACTTTCTAGCACCAATATTAAATGCTTCTCATGATCTTCAGCACTACGCGAGTATATGAGAATATCATCTATGAAAATGATGACAAAATCATCTAAGTATTCTCTGAACACTTCGTTCATGAGTCTCATGAGAGCTTCTGGTGCATTAGTCAATCCGAATGGCATCACGACAAACTCATAATGTCCGTAACGCGTTTTGAAAGCGGTTTCCCGGATATCCGTATCGGAAATTAGGATTTGAAGATACCTAGACGCTAAATCTATCTTTGACAACCAACTTGCACCTTGTAGTTGATAAAGTAACTCATCGATTCTTAGTAACGGGTACTTATCCTTAATAGTTATGTTATTAATCCCTCGATAATCAATACATAACCGCATGCTTCCGTGTTTCTTTTTCACAAACAGAACTGGAGCACCCCATGGTGATTAACTTGGTCGAATAAAACCCTTATTCATAAGGTCTTCTAATTGTTTGTTTAGTTCCGCAAGTTCTGCTGGAGCCATTCGATATGGTGCCTTTGCTATTGGAGCTGCACCAGGTTCGAGAGTTATGGTGAAAGGATCATACTGAAATGGAGGTAATCCTTCCAAGGGTTTAAATACATCTTGGAACTCTCTTGCTACCGGAATTGTCTCAAGACACTCTTCTTAATCCGAAGTATCTTCGATCGTGGTCAAGGTTACGAGATAAACTTCCCCATCATCTAACTCCTTTTCCATCCTTAGGGCTGAGATGAGTGATATTCCACTACTTGGACATATCCCATTATAGGAAATTAGTGGACCGCTACCATCCTTCAAGGTAATACGACCCTTCCCGCAATCTAGGTTCGCTTGATACGTCGATAACCAGTCCATGCCAAAAATTACTTCATGTTGGTTCAAAGAAGTAACTAACAGATTCGCCGGGAATGCCTTCTTCTCTATTTCGACCGGTACTCCGACCATACAATTATCGGCTTGAAGGATTTGGTTACCAAGTGTTTTAATGGGCACATTGACCATTATGCTAGTAAAGGTCCTTGTAAGACTCTCGACGACCATGGGTGACACAAAACTATGTGTCGTGCCCGTGTCAAACAGTACGTGAGTGGAAACTCCACCAACATGCAATGTTCCTAACCACAAAGAATTTCATACACCATTCAATCATCAAGTAAACTTATTAATGCAACTAAATTACACGCAATGAGTTAAAACCCAGACGTACCCGTAATAGGGCCTTTAGCGGCCTGAGAAGGTCCAGGTTTTTCTGCATCCAAGGCATAAACTCTGCCCGCGATTGCTTGCCTTATTGGCTGGGCTTCTATCGGAGGTAGAACGCTTCCTGCTGGATGAATACAAGGACAAGACGTAGCGTAATGTCCTTGTTCTCCACAAGCAAAACACGTTACTGGCCTCGGGAAAGTGGTGCTCGTGTTTCTATGGTTTGGAAAATCTCTCGATAAATGTCCTCTTCCATTACAACGTTAGCACAAAGGTAAACTTTCCATGGGCCAAACAGACATTTGCGGGGCTTGCGAAGTCCTCCCACGTCCACGCATAAAAACCGGGACTCTCCTCCTAACTTGTTCCTGTCTACCATACTGTTCACGGTTTGGGTACTCATATGTTGCAGGTCTATTTTACGGCATCGGTCGAGACGTCGCAGCACGTTCTGCCGCTAGTCCTTCTTCCACATTCACAGCGCGTTTCACCACTTCGTAAAAATCGAAGAACTCGATCACTTGTAATCTACTCCAAATCTCTTGACGTAGTCCCCTCATAAACCTACGGATCATCGCCGGTTCTTGATCAGGGGTAAGCTGAACATACCTCCGGAGTCTAGTAAACTCCACTGCATAGTCTCTCACAGTTCGGTTCCCTTGTTTCAGCCTCAGAAATTGTGTTTCCAGCCTGTCTCGAGCTTCCAAAGGAATATACTTCCTCTCAAATTCTCTTCGAAACTTGATCCATGTAATGGCTCCTTCGCAAAATCTTCCATCGATATTGCGCCACCAGTGATCTGTATCCTCTCAAGATAATATACCGCCACATCCTTCTTAAATTCTTCTGGACAACGAGTGGCATTGAAGTTCCTTTCTATGTTCCTTAACCAGTTATCCGCAACTATAGGATCGGTACTCCCACCGTATCGAGCGGTTCCCAATGTCCACATTATCTTAACCAAAGACGTGAAGTTTGGCACGTCTCTAAGTTGAGTCTGCTGCTGATCTAACCGCTCAAAAAGACGATCCCCAAACGCATCCCACAGATCCCTTTCTCTTGGCGGAAATTCTCTTTGTCGTTGATGAGGACGTCTAACTCGTTCAGAACTGTCCAGTTCAAACTCAACATCCATCACATTAGCCGTAATCCCATGACGGCCCGAATTCCCCACATTTTGAAAATCCAGTCCTTCCATTTCAAAATTATCTCCTACTGACTCTTCTTCTGATCCAACATGCAATGCATGCGCTGCTTGAGTAAAACTCAATATTTGGTTGATACGGTTGGTTTGGCGCTTCGCACAGCGGTATTGGTCCCTGACGTCTTGGAGGCATCTTAACAAAATAATCTAAGTATTAGTCCCAATCGATAAACCCATATAAAGGAACAACGCTGATTTTCTTAAATAGCCTTTTGCGACAATTTTGGACTCGATAAAATTTAAATCAAGTTTCATGCGAATATGGCGAACCATGCTATGATACCACCTTGTAACACCCCCGATCACGACTAGAAAGGGAGCGTCACTTTAATTCTATACTTAGGCGAATTATCCGAGGTTCGAAACGAATCTGAAACCTCAGATAAAATGACTAAGTACAAAATCCCGTCTTAACGCCATTAAGGGCTTGCCAACCCAAATGGCGCTAAGCCGTTTGTACAGTCCGGACAAGATAATGTATCATATGAAACCACATTTATATTAAACATAGTTCTTTTATACATAAAACGTTTACAAAGCATACAATACACAAGTTTGGACCCGAGTCTAACGCTCAAAACGTTTTCTATTAATATACACTTTTACTTTTCTTTTCATGATTTTTTTTTTTAACTGGAATTTTTTCAAGAACCTCAGACTCCATGATATGAGCTACAGTAAGAAAACAAATTCCCTCAACTGTATTTCTAATTTTATGGAAGAGAATAAGTTGTAAGATTCGAAACAAAAATCTGTTGTGATATACATAATAGATTCTGAAGGTTAGAACAGACTAATATTTCCAAGTTCGGATTGAACTACGAGAATCATGAGGCAAAAAAGTGAAAGATGAGAGCGAAACTCACCGACGACGTACTTACAAAGATAATTGGAGCGAGAATTAAATAGGGGCAGGAATGTCATTTGATCGTCAAAGAAACTTCAGTACCCGACTTCAGTTTGATCAAAATCAAAGATTTTTAAGCTTAGAACATATCATTAGTTCCAACTTTAGATTAAACTATAAGAATCAAGACACACAAAAAGCTAAAGATGAAAGCGAAAAAAAAGTAAGCTAGATAAATTCAATTTCATGGGAGGTTTTGGTTTAAGGAATGAGATGCGAAAAACTCTTGGGGAGATTTTGGTCATAAGGATGAGATGTGAAAATATTTAAACAGGATAACATGAGAATGTCTCCTAAGTGCACTTGTTTTCTTGGGGACGTCCCAAAAGCATGTTTAGCGTCGGTACTTTGATGATTGTTTCCTGTTATTCCCTCTCTTTGCATATATCATTTAAACATAAGAGATCAATATCACCAAAGAAAAGTTGAAAAGTTCAGCAACAAAAGAAGATAAAAGGTTCTAGTCTCAATTTAATTTTTAACCTTAATGGCAAGTCCTCAGTATTAGTGTGAAAAACTTGACACTTGTAAATTTTGGAAAACGGGGATCCTTGATATAGGAAAAGTGTAAGAACACGTGGAAAGAGTTCAGTGGTCCATTCAAGAGTTTGTTGATAGTGATTAACGGCCTAACTGTCGAAACAGGGAAGAACAAAGTTTGTGTGCAGCTTTAAGAGGAAGAAGTATTGTTTCTTTTCAATTCATTCAAGATTAAAAAGTCATTGTAGTCTCTCTCTCTAGTTTTCTGGTAGTTCTTAGTTTGTTCTTAGCTCAAGATTGTTTTAGAGTGGTTTCATAGTAAACTCTATACATTTGAGTGAGAAGTTTGTGTTTGTCTTGAACATTAATCTCTGTTGAATTCAATACACGGTTTATGTGTATCAAAGGTATCAGAGCCATCAGCCATCCTCGGAAGCAATGTCAACAATGGAAGCTCAAGCTTCAAGGAAGGAGAATTTGGCGATGATTGAAACAATGAATCAAAGGATGCGAGAAGAAAATGTGAAGCAAGAGCTTGAAGACAATCTGTTAAGGAGATTAGAACGAATACTTTCCAAATCAATTAAAGAAATTCACGCAAAAATTAATCAACAGTCCGATGCTACACTGCGAAACTATCGGGGAAACAAGATCCGGCGAAGAATTTCTCATGAAGAAATGAATGAAAGATGGTTAAATAAGGATTTATGTTTCTTTTGAGGAGAGTTAGAAACTCCTAACCACCATTTGCGACATAAGGGAGCAAAGCTTCTGATGATGGATTCCAATGAAGCTAATATTTCCGATGAGAAGATAGAAACCTCTACAAAGCTACAGTCTCAGCAAACAAACACAATTCTAAAAGAAGAATCAATTCACGAGGAAACAAAAATCTCTCCACAGCTTCAATTTCAGTGTGAAGAGGAATTGGAAGCTTCAACCATGATTCAAGATGAGGACTTGATTCTTAAAGAAATAGATTTTGCCCAAACATTCCAGGTACCAATTTCTAATATGGAACTTGAACTTAGTGATTCATTAGGCTTCTTGGTCAGTGAAGTTGTTGAGGATGATCACTTGGAATTTTTGAATATAAAAGTTCCATTGGTTAGAGAATTTCAGAGCATAGATCGATTAGATTTTCTTAAAGGAAGAGAATCATCTGCTGTTACACAAACCTGTCGCGCCTACAAGGTATTCGACATAATGCTCCTTGGTCTCACAAGGCTGCAGAAAAGGAAAAAGTTGGGTTTATCTCCTAAATCATGGATGTTCAAGTTCAAAAACAGGCATTACATAGAGATATAACAAAAGAGGATCCATATAAGGGAAAAATCAAGGCCACATATCATCTTTTTGGTGCCAAAGTTGAAGTTGAAGAAACAATAACATTGTTTCTTTGTTTGATAAATCAAAATCTGTCACACATATTGATGCTGAAAAACTTGTGTGGATGGTGGACAATTGGGAAAGATTATTACTCTCTGTGGCATCGATGGAAACGCAAGGGTATTCACAAGATTTGCGTGTTCGTACATGCTAGCTTCATCAATGAGTGCTTGTGTTTGCACAAGAATTGCAATTGTTGTGAGTTACAACTACTTGGACAAAGCATTACCACAAGAACAGAGAGTAATAACGTCATTGGCTTAACTCTTCCTATTCTGCATTTGACGAACAACACTGAAACAAATTCTGAAAAAGAACCTTGAGGACAAGGTTCTTCGAAAAAGGAGGATTTGATATAGGAAAAGTATAAGAACACGTGGAAAGATTTCAGTGGTCCATTCAAGAGTTTGTTAATAGTGATTAACGGCCTAACTGTCGAAACAGAGAAGAACAAAGTTTGTGTGCAGCTTTAAGAGGAAGAAGTATTGTTTCTTTTCAATTCATTCAAGATTAAAAAGTCATTGTAGTCTCTCTCTCTCTAGTTTTCTGGTAGTTCTTAGTTTGTTCTTAGATCAAGATTGTTTTAGAGTGGTTTCATAGTAAACTCTATACATTTGAGTGAGAGGTTTGTGTTTGTCTTGAACATTAATCTCTGTTGAATTCAATACACGGTTTATGTGTATCAATCCTCACCTGCTATTTATAGAGAATCGAAGTTAGAAGAGGAAGACATAGCCTTAGGGCCTGAACCTACCATATATTTAAAAATCCTATGGAATATTACTCTTAAACCCTAATCGAGGTAAAATGAGTTTCTTCTGAGAAGAACACCATTTGCTCTATGTTCTCGAATGGGGACCTTGGACTTTTCGTGACTGGATGATCGTAGCTGAACGGTGGTCTCATCGCTTCGACCTAGAATTTCTCTCCACTATCTCTTTATGGACTCAGATCTACGGACTTCCCAATGAATATCGCTCTCAAAAAGTGGTAGAAGACCTCACAAGGGATTTTGGCTAGTTTGAAGGTTTTCGTCTGGTATAAACCAAGGATTCTATCACTGAAGTTTGGGCTCGCATCAGACTCCATGTCCACTCACCACTCTTTTTTGTTGATCTGCTAACTTGAACCTGGAACAGAACCAGTTCTCTTACGCTTTGTCTATGATCGCTTGCGAAAATGATGATGTAGGTGTGGAATACTAACTCATGATGCCTCCTGATGCGACCTCTCTCCGAATCCACAACCGACAGCAGTGCATGCAGAATCACCCTTCATTAACTACCATCCTACTGATGCACCACATCTGCATGCAGGTGATGTACCTGAAGGGGCCCCTGTTCCAGCTCTTAACAGTCCAGACATGCAAGATGATGATACGGATTCCTCGAGTATTCCAGCCATTGATCATTTAGCTCCTTCTGATTCCCTCTATGGAGGATATTTTGTGGATAATCCCATGGCATATGGTGATCCCATCACTAGCTTCATCTTTTCCCGCATCATCCATGAGGTGGGTTAATCAAGCGGTGCTTCACAACAAGCTCGTAAATGGAAAGCAACTGATAATAGGATTTTTAAGTCCTAAAGAGATCAATTCCCCATCATTGTAGTATAGATGATGTGTCAATCCAAATGGGTGTGCACTAGCAATCAAGATTGCTATGGATGCTTCTAAGTCAAGCTAATATGAAAAATGGGTGGTTTACTAACAGGTCCTAAGTGAAGTGAAACATGCTGGAACTAAAAGGCATAATTAGAACAAAATGCATAAAAAGCTAAAAATGCTAAAAGGTAAAACCAAATTCAATCCCTTGATAAATGGAATCAGCCTAAGCAATCACCAGACCTAACTCCCGTTAACGGTACACTACCTAGAAGGCATGAAGAACCAACCTACCAAAGCCAAAAAGCCTCCTAGTCATCCAACCCCTTAGGCTGAGATGCATATCCTAAGCATCTAAGGCATTGCGTAAAGATGAGCTAATCTATGAAATCACTATGATCATGCATTCTATTAAACGCTTTCGGGCGCTAGAATGCCCAAGATCATATTTCGATTGGTGTAAAAGAAACCACCATTAAGCAAAATGAAACAGAAGGGATGTATATTCAAACAAGCTTAGGTGCTAAGGTTAGATCAGGATGTCAACCCTAGTCTACCCCATCCACAAGAACTTCAGAAAACTACTCACTACTCATGGAAAAGAAAACAGGAAAAACAGAAATCATAACTTCAAAGCCAAACATGATGATCAAAGATTAAAAAACAAGAACAATAAGAACTCAAACCCAAATAGTAAGAACAACAATGGAACAATAACAAACCCAGAAACTGATCATAACTTAAAATAGAAGATTAAAAGCAAAAGCAGAAGATCAATATGCACCAGATAAGCAACAATCTAAAGCTAAGAAGGAAAGTAAAAGAAAGCAGTATATTAGCATAAACTTAAAATATTTTGGGTTTTTACACCAAGAACATCAAGAAAAATAAAGGAAACAAAAACATAACTTGGTAAAAAGGAGGTGCTTTAGGGATTATATAGTGTTTAGAGAAATTTCCTAAATCGCACTACAGACAAAAGCTAATCATTGGCTTGGGTCTTGGGTCAGGTCCATTCTAGATTTGAGTTGGTCGTGGCGGAGCTTGAGTTGATGCGTGATCGATTCGTGCTGAAGTGAGATCGATCTCGGATCGATATAGACTTGTGGTTGAGATCGATATGGGATCGATCGAGGCTTGGGCTGGGATTGATCCAGTCTTCAGCTTGAGATCGATCCAGCCTTTGGCTTGGGATCGATCCAGTCTTTGGCTTGGGATCGATCCAGTTGTGTCTCGAGATCGATCCAGGTGTGTCTTGAGATCGATCCAGTCTTAGTTCTGGGATCGATCCAGGTCTTGTGCTGGTCCATTCCACATTTTCTGCTCCTTTTCTGAATTCTCTCAAAACCTTCCTGAAAACTCCTGAAAGTCCTGAAAAATCTCCAAAATGCGTGCATATGCAAATTCTAATGCAAAAGTTCTAAAAATTATAAACTACTGAAAACAACTATAAATGTGATACATGCACGCCTAAAGACCTCAAAATCGATGTTAAATGACTTCTAAAAACCATAAAAATTCAAAGTAATCAACTCCCTCAAACTAAGTCTTTGCTTGCCCTCAAGCAAATAATTCAGAAGTCTAGGAGTGAGGTTTGAAAGTGGGAACTCAGAACCAAAACATGTTGCTAACACCGGTAATATTATTGTTCTAGTTACTAGTTCTAGAATGCAGTCCTATGCTTATCCTACTTAAAAATTGTAGCCATACTCATCACAGTTCATCACAGACCAATTCCAACTTCCATAATGCATTCAAATTCGTTTTCTCCTTTAACATTCATTAATCAGGAACCATGGATCAAGTCATGTGCAGTCAATGAACTCATTTGGTCAAGGACAGGTTAAGGAGTAAAGATGACCCCTTCATGCAATGGTTAATAATTCTGAACAAGGGTTCTCTCAAAAGAGAATGAGTTTTAGCAGAAGGCTAAAGGTAGGAACACTTAGATGGATACAGAAATAGAACCCCATTTACTCAATGCTAATGAAACCTAAGTTTCCTGATTCTACCAAGTAAGGAGTCCTAAATCTACCCTTTTGAGACTCAAAGTGATCATACCCATTCACATTTCCCCTTTTTCATCCTTCTCTTTGTTCAGCTGTTTCAGGAACTTACTTACTTAAACACTTATGGCTTTAGACCTTTCTATTTATACTATCCTTTGGGTTTTACCCTTTTGAGTTCATTGTCATATACTCTCTTATTTTGCACTAGCCACACTTATTTCGCATACCATTGTTCCCCCAAACTTTTCACTAGCATATTCTTATTCTTTTTTTTTTTTTCATTTCTCTCCTAAGGTTCGTTCTTAACATTTCCCTTTTACCAACTACCAATACCCTTTCATTCATTTCCACCCAAACCAACATCCGAAATTGAATCCCACCTAGTCTAATCTAGTTCAAAAAGCATGGACTAGAACTACATGAGACCCTATTTCTGCCAGTTCGAACCTAACCCATTCTACCAAGCTCATTCCATAAAAGTCTTGCCACTCAGTAGTAAATTCAGAGTTTGAAAGAAGGAAAGGTTCGAGGGTGGGAATTCTACTTGGGTTAACAAGAGTGGTAAAAGGTAGAAGATAACCCAAATATGTATATACTATCCATGAGTTCATATTCAACACAAAAACATGATAGTTAAACATTCAAATTAAAGTTCTAATAGATAGGGGCAAACTTCAAATCACATCATGCTTCAGGAGACAAATGATCATGCAAGTTCACATTCCAAGCAAGGTGCAGTTTTACTTCAGATAATTTCAAGATGTATTAGACAACTAATAACCAGGGCACTAACATTTTCTAAGAAAACAACATACTTACAAGGTTATCATCTTCCTAGTTCCCTATACATATGCAACTACATGAAAATTCAACATCCTATATGCAACTATATGAAATGCAACTACAATGACACTCTGAATTTGAATAATGATTTTTCAGAATTGTTTCAAATTTTTATGGTTTTTACATAATAATAGATGCTATGTAAATGCAAATGCAAAGTGGAGAAAAAAGAACAAACAAGGAAATTTTTTCATTAATAGCAGTCCCCCAAATCCTCCCCCAAACCTGAATTGCACAGTCTCTGTGTAAACCAAATTCTAGATTGGACTCAAGGAAGGATGGATGGTGAAAGCATAAACACTCAAAAACATGCATAAACGGAAAACGGGAACAGATGGAGGTGCAGCGGATCATATAGTGGTTGTTTGGAGATGGCTTCAATTACTCCCACATTGGGAGTTGGATGAATCCTCGTCCAAGGAGAGGTTTGAAAGGTTGTCTGAGCAAGATTCCAGGTATGGTACTTGGTTGACGATGGCTTGATTGGTAGAGTACTCGTGGTTGAACATGATGTTCTCGCTCCTCTGGAGAGATGTTCATCTACTGTTCGGGAGTAAGATGATCCCTTTGGTGTTGCTTGTTCTCTTGAATTGGTAGCAGTACTGCTCGTCTATTCTCCCCACTATGAAGTGAATGTCCTTAGTCCAAAAACCTCGAGGTCTGATCAATCTTTCCGAGGTAGACTTGGGTATGCTGAAGGATAGGAGTGATCCAGCCTCCTCCTCGTATTTGAGGTGCTCCCCTTTCTTGTGACATCCAAGTGGGATCTTCAAATTTTGACAGTTGTTTGAAAAATAGCTTAAGAGAACAGAGTCTCCTTTCATAGAGGACTGTGAACAAGGATTTATCTTGTAGGATGCTACTAACTTGTGAGGCAATGCCTAAAATCAATAATTTCATCTCTTCCCCCAAAATGTATCTTGTATCTCGCCTAGTGAAGAAAGAGTTTGCGAGATTTTGGTGCACGTAACGGATTGTTGGGTGGCGGATGAGGGTGCTCTTGGTCTTTTCATCTTTGAAAACTTTGGATCCAATTATGCTCCAAATGATTCCAATCTTAGAGTGTCTTCGAATATGACTGGTTAAGATTTCATAGCGCAAAGACCGTAGATATATTCTAACTCATTAAAAGTGATTTTGTGAGTTTTCCCGTAGAGATCTTTGAAGGTTATAAAGCCACCCTTGCTCCTATCGTACCCGCTCTCCATGACATATCTCACCTTTAGGGAGGCAAGGAACATACACGTCGGTTGTTGATAAGCTTCAAAATTCATTTTAAGTACCCTTGGTATTCCCATGTTCATGAGAATGTTCTTTACTTGCTCCAAGATCCCAAGACTCCTCAAGATTTCTTCATCGGGGAATGTCGATCCTGTGAACTCGGCCTACATCATAATTTGGTAAATGTCTAAGTCTGTAGGTATGTTTGACATGGTTGTACCTGAAAGAGCAATAAACCGTTTTGGGAAATTAGCAACGTTTCAATAGATGACAGTTCCTACCACTTAACAAATACAAGTTTCACACACTCATCATGCATAACTCTTAAATCACATTTTTATCTTCCTTAAGAACTTGCAACAGATTTTTTAAAAAAATTTCAGAAATTCATGAAAACCTGCAAATTTCGTAAAATTTCAGAAATGATAAAACGGAAACCGAATCAAAGATGCTTAAAGGCGTGATGATTTCTCGAGATCTAAACTTCATGAAATGATTTAAACTAAATAATTTCAGTAGTGAAAGTTATTAGAGTTATGATGAAAGAGAGATGAAGATACTCCCTTAAATAGAGGAGATGACTTGAATTGTTGTGGTTGAGAAGAGTTGTGGGTGTTTGTGGTTGAGGAGTAAAGTAGTAGTTTTGGAGAGGATTAAAATGGAGGTTTGTGGAGGAGGGTTAAAGTGGAAACATTTGTGTGATGGGGGTGGTGGATGTGTAAGGGAAATGATGGGGTATCTTGGAAAGGTTGGATTATATATTATATTCCTCACATCAATGACAGCTCAATGTAACACCTCCCATTGGCTCGATCCCGCGCCTTGATGTTTGATCGATCCCATTCTTTTACGTGGCTCGATCCGAGTTTCATCATGCACCAATCGGACAGATTGATGTTGGATCGATCAATGCCTTTACGTGGATCGATTAGACCATTGGTCCAAGCACGTTACCTAAGTACCGGAAACACCAAAAACCATTGAAAGGGAATATATACAAAGATAGACATGGGATTTTGTCCCAAGTGAGCTTGTTTATAGCCACTAAGCTTGACTTCCTCTTTTTAAAATCAGTGCCCCTGAGATGGTTCCCCAAGGAGAACCGAGGTCTCTTCTGGGAACGCTCTATCTGCCAAGTATGGTTTCACTCGTTGTCCATTCACTGTAAATTCATTCCCATTTTTTCCAATCAAAGTAATAGCTCCATATAGTAGAAATTCTTTAATAGAGAATGGCCCAGACCTCCTAGATTTGGGCTTTCTTGGGAACAGCTTCATCCTTGAGTCGAACAAAAGGACCAGGTCTCCAGCGTTGATTTCTTTCACTAGAATCTTTTTTTCATGAAACGCCTTCGTCCTCTCCTTGTATATTTTGGAACTCTCATAAGCATTGAGTGTGACCTCCTCCAATTCATGCAAGTCTATTTCCCTTTTCTCTTGAGTTGTTTTAAGATCAAAGTTTAGGAGTTTAGTTGCCCATAGAGCCTTCTACTCTACTTCAAATGGCAAGTGGCATGCCTTCCCATAGAGCAGCCGAAATGGTGTTCGTCCTATTGGCGTCTTAAAGGCTATCATGTATGCCCATAGTGCATCATCCAGCCTTGCTGACCAATCTCTCCTAGAGGTCCCAACAACCTTTGCTAAAATTGTCTTGATCTTCTTGTTTGATACTTCAACATGTCCCCTCGTTTCTGGATGATAAGGTGTTACCACCTTATGCTAAACTCCATAGTTCTTCAGCATACTTGTGAAGACCTTGTTTATGAAGTGAGAACATCCATCACTGATTACTACTCTTGGCACCCCAAGTCTTGGGAAAATTATGTTTTTGAAAAGCTTTAGAACCACCTTCGCATCGTTGGTTGGACTAGCAATTGCTTCTACCCATTTGGAGACATAGTCGAAAACTACTACAATATCGCTATTACCAAAAGATGGGGGGTTGAATGGTCCCATGGAGTCAATTCCCCAGACGTCAAACACTTCAAGCTCTAGTATTGGATTCTGGGGCATCTCATTTCTTCTCCCAATGTTTCCTGCTCTTTGACATGGGTCGCACATAGAGATGAAACCATGGGTTTCTTTGAGAAGTGTTGGCCACCACCGACCTGCCTACAGGATTTTCTGAACAGTCTTAAATGTTGCAAAGTGACCTCCATAAGAGGAACCACGACAATGTTCCAGAATTCCTTTCACTTCATCTTTAGCTACGCACCTTCTGAATAATCCGTCCGGACCCTTTTGTAAAGAAGAGGGTCATCCCAGTAGTAGTGATTTACATCACTTATGAACTTCCTCTTTCTGTATTCGTCGAAATCTTCAGGGACATTTCCATAAACCTTGTAGTTAACTAAGTCTGCATATCATGGTTCTGCTTTTGTGGTCACTACTTCACCTTCCAAAAATGCACATGTATGGATTATCATGAGTTTCTCTTCAAGCATAGAGTCATCAATTGGAATTGAGTTTTCAATCCTCATTCTTGACAAGTGATCTGCCACTCCATTCTAAATACCTTTCTTATCCACTATCTCCATGTCAAACTCTTGCAATAAGAGAATCCATCTCAATAGTCTCGACTTGGTGTCCTTTTTTGCATAGATATGCCTTAGTGCAGCATGATCAGTATAAACTATTACCTTCGAACCAACCACGTAGCTTCTAAATTTTTCAAATGCGAAGACTACTGCTAGCAACTCCTTTTTTGTTTTGGCATACTTTTCCTATGCATCATCCATGGTCCTACTAGCATAATAGATGACGTGCACCTTTTTATCAATCTTATGCCCCAAGATAGCTCCAACTGCATAGTCTGAAGCGTCGCACATGATTTTGAATGGGTAGTCCCAGTTGGGAGCTTGAACTATTGGTGTAGTTACCAAGGCTTCCTTGATGCAGTGGAAGGCTTCCAGACATTCTGTGTCGAAGTTAAACTCAACTTCCTTACACAAAAGCCTTGTTAAAGGTCTAGCTATCTTTGAAAAATCCTTGATAAACCTTATGTAGAAACCCGCATGACCAAGGAAGATTCTAATATCCTACACTGTCTTTGGCGGTTGCAACTGCACCATTACATCTACTTTAGCTTTGTCCACCTCTATACCCTTCTCTGAGATCTTATTCCACAACAGTATTCCTTCCCTTACCATGAAATGGCACTTTTCCCTGTTCAAAACTAGATTTGTCTCTTCGCACCTGGTGAGGACCCTGCACAGATTTAACAAACAGGAGGAGAAAGAAGATCCGTACACGGAGAAATACTCCATGAACACCTCTACTACCTCCTCGATTAAATCAGAGAAAATCGAAGTCATACAACTCTGAAAGGTGGCATGAGCATTGCAAAGGCCAAATGACATCCTTTTATATGCAAAAGTACCATAAGGGCATGTGAATGTGGTTTTTTCTTAATCTTGAGGGTGAATAGGGATTTGGAAAAATCCACTATAACCATCAAGGAATCAATAATAGGGATGGTTGGCTAGGCGTTTTAACATTTGGTCAATAAAGGGTAGTGGGAAATGATCTTTTCTAGATGTTGCATTCAACTTCCTGTAGTCAATGCACATCCTATGTCCAGTGATCGTTCGGGTTGGTATTAGTTCATTTTTATCGTTTTTAATCACAGTAATTCCTCCTTTTTAAGGACACAATGAACGGGTGATATCCAAGTACTATCTGAGATAGAGTAGATAACACCATCATCCAACAATTTAAGGGTTTTGCTTTTTCACTACTTCTTTGAAATTATGATTTATCCTTCTTCGGGTTTCAATGCTAGAATAAGATTGATTTTCAAGATTAATTCTATGGGTGCATAGGTTGGGTTATATTCCCTTAATATAATCCAATGAATATCCTATAGCTCTCCTAAATTTCCTCAATTCAGTCAGTAGCATGTTTAATTCATCATTACTAAGTCCATCATTCACTATGACTGGGTATGTGCAGTTAGGTACAAGAAAGACGTACTTTAGCCCCTTGGGAAGTGGTTTCAGCTCTACAGATGGAGCCTTGAGTTCAGACCAGTCTTCGGATATTGCAGAGTTTGTTTATGCTTGGACATGTTTTTGACTTGGGCTCTACTCGAGTCCAATCTCTTCAGCAGATGAGAAGACTTGTCTTTCTGAACCTCGGATATCTTCGAATGGTTCTTTTGTCTCCAATGGTATATGTGAGTCCAATATTATCTCGTATCCCAGACTTTCACCACGTAGATCCCCTTTATCTCCATTCCTGGTCAATGTGATTTGGAGGTGATCTTCCTGGTTAATCTCTTCAAAGAACTCATCAGCAAGTTGATCCATCTCTTCCACGTAGAAAATCTCTTATTCAGCAGCAGGTTTCTTCATGACTTCTTTAAAGTCGAAGGTCATCTTCAGCTCCATACCCATATTGAGCTGGAATTTTCTTTCTGAACACCAATAATAGCTCCAGCAGTAGCCAACAATGGCATGCCTAAGCTTAGAGGATCTCTGGGTTCCTCACTCATATCTAAAACCATGAAGTCAATTGGGATTTCAGCCACTCCAACCCTTATAGGTAGATCTTCAAGGATTCCATGTGGAATTCGCACTTATCGGTCTAAAAGTACCAGAGATATATTGCAGGGTTTGAAATTGTTGAAGCCTAACTTCCTTGCAAATGATAGAGGCATAAGACTTATTGAAGCTCCTAGGTCACACAAGCATTTTTCGAAAGACAAGGGACCTAGTGAACAAGGTATGGTAAATGATCATGGATCTGCTATCTTCTTTGGGATTGAGGTCCTTGTGATGATCGCATTGCATTCTTCACTTAGATCTATCATTCCCAAAATCTCTTTTCTTTTCTTGGTGATAGCATCCTTCGAGAACTTCTTGTATGGAGGCATCAAAGTGATTGCGTCAAGAAGATGCACTTTGATTTCAGTGTCTTTCATATATTTCTCAAAAACGCTTTTGTACTTTGCCATGATTTCTTTCTTGAATCTAGAAGGGAAAGGCAACCTTGGAACATATGGTGGTGGAATGAAGGGTGTATCCTTCTTTTGCATTACAAATGGTTGTTCAGCAGGAGGTTGTTTGGTGATCACATCTAATGGTGGTTGAAATGGCTTCTGAGAATCAATTATTGCAATTTCTTCTTCTTCAGCTTATTTTAAACACGATCCCCCTAACTTGACCAACAATGACCTCAGTGATAAGAACATTTTGTCGTGGTGGTAACTCCTTCCCACTTTGTAGGGTGATTGCTTTCACATTAGCAACATTATGGTGGTGTGAAGTAGGCTTGCATTGCAGATTACAGGATGAAGAAGTAAAGGTGGAGGTAGTCTTGCTTTCGAGTGAAGTGACTCTAGAGGTAAGTGCTTCAATCTTTGCATAGATGTCATTGAAAGAAGAGTCCGACCTATTGTGAAGTTTGTCAAACTTTTTTGATGTCTCCATAACACTAGTGGCATGACCGTGTAGAAGTTGTTGTAGCATTTCTTCAATGGTTGAAGATGTAACAGGAGGTAGTGTAGTAGGAGGACCATGGACCTGCTGTTGATTAGAACGACCCCGTTGTTTTGGATTTGGAAGGAAACCACGTTGTTGAGCATCGTCGATGAAGGGTTGAAGATCCTTCTGAGGTAGTGTTGGGTACACTTGGTCTTGTGGGTTGGTAACGTTGTTGCGTCCATAATAAAGACCAGGGTTGTTGGAGTACCCTTTGTTGTAACCACCTTGGTTCTGGACATAGCGCATTTCCTCTTGCTAAGTAACCTCTCCAACTTGTATCTGAAGTTGTTCTTGCTCAGAGATGAAGTGAACTTGAGGTTTTTGACCCAGGAGTAACCTGTCCAACTTCTCATTTAGTGCTTTGATCTCCTTCTACTATCATCAGAAGCAAAACCACCTCGAGGTGTTCTATCATAGTCCTCATTGTAAATCCCATCAAACTGGGCAAGGTTTTCTACTAACTCTCATCCTTCATCCACACTTTTGTTGAGGAAGTTCTCATTACTTTCTGTATGTAGCAACACTCTAATCTTGGGCAAGGCACCTCGATAGAGGGTGCTTCGGAGTGACGCATTGCTGCATCTATGATGGTGGCATTGCATTGTGTAGTTCTTGAAGCGCTCCCATGCTTCAAAGAAGGTTTCAGCATTCTTTTGCGCAAAGCCCGAAATATCATTCCTTAGTCTGGCTGTTCTAGAAGTTGAGAAGAACTTTTCAAGGAATGCTTTCTTGCTGGCATCCCAGGTTGTGATGGAGTTCCTAGGATGTGACTTCTCCCATTGGTGTGCCTTCTCCCCAAAAGAGAAAGTTAAGAGGCATAGATTGAAAGCATCCTCACTCACACCATTTATATTCGTGAGGCTGGAGAAGCGATCAAACTCGTTAAGATGATCGAGTGGATCCTCCATAGGTAGACCATGGAACTTGTTCCCCTGCACCATTGCGATTAGACTATTCTTGATCTCGAAGTTGTTGTTCTGAACTGCAGGGGGATTGATTCCATGTCTAATGGTGTGAGTATTGGGGTTGTCACCAGCACCTATAGTGTGCTGGTTATCCCGTTCAGCGTTTTCTGCCATTTAGAAGTCCAAAAATCTTAAGTGTTCTGCACGCTCGTGTTCACGTCTTGCCCGAGAGTATTCCCGTTCAAGAGCTCTGATATCTTCAGCGAGAGGAATCAACTCTGTTGGTCCTCTGCTTCTCAGGTTCATACACTGCTAAGCAGGTACCTGAAAAGAAAGCAAACAAAGGTAAGCAGGTAAGTAAAGAAGTAAAAGAAGCTTGATCTCAAAAGATCCAAAATCCAGAATGTAGTAACTAAACACTCAATTGGCAACAGCGCCAAACTGATAATAGGATTTTTAAGTCCTAAAGCGATCAATTCCCCATCATTGTAGTATAGATGAGGGATCAATCTAAATGGATGTGCACTAGCAATCAAGATTGCTATGGATGCTTCTAAGTCAAGCTAATATGAAAAAGGGGTGCTTTACTAACATGTCCTAAGTAATGTGAAACATGATGGAACTAAAAAGCATAATCAGAACAAAATGAATAAAAATCTAAAAATGGAAAAAGGTAAAAGCAGAGGAAAAAATAGAGAAGGTAAAAGTGTAATCAAGTGTAAAGCAGTTCCTGAGGACAAAGGGTAATCAACCAGAGATCCATCCCAACCTACCCAAGCACCTAACAACCCTCAAACAACAACGAGCTATTCCTAGACGATAGGTTCATAAGTAACCAATTCCAATCCCTTGATAAATGGAATCAACCTAAGCAATCACCAGACCTAACTCCCGTTAACGGTACACTACCTAGAAGGCATGAAGAACCAACCTACCAAAGCCAAAAATCCCCCTAGTCATCCAACCCCTTAGGCTGAGATGCATATCCTAAGCATCTAAGGCGTTGCGTAAGGATGACCTAATCTATGAAATCACTATGATAAGACATTCTATTGAACACTTTCGGACGCTAGAATGCCCAAGAACATATTCCGATTGGTGTAAAAGAAACCAGCATTAAGCAAAATGAAACAGAAGGGATGTATATTTAAACAAGCTTAGGTGCTAAGGTTAGATCAGGAAGTCAACCCTAATCTACCCCATCCACAGAAACTTCAGGAAACTACTCACTACTCATGTAAATGAAAACAGGAAAAACAGAAATCATAACTTCAAATCTAAATATGATGATCAAAGATTAAACAACAAGAATAGTAAGAACTCAAACCCAGAAAGTAAAAACACCAACGAAACAGTAACAAACCCAGAAAATTATCATAACTTAAAATAGAAGATTAAAAGCAAAAGCAGAAGATCAATATGCACCAAATAAGCAACAATCTAAAGCTAAGTAGGAAAGTAAAAGAAAGCAGTAGATTAGCATAAAATTAAAAGATTATGGGTTTTTACACCAAGAACACCAAGAACAACAAAGGAAACAAAAACCTAAGACAAAAAACTAAAAAGGAAACAAAAACAGAACTTGGTAAAAAGGAGTCCCTTTAGGGCTTATATAGAGTTCATAGAAATGCCCTAAATTGCACTAAAGACAAAAACTAATCATTGGCTTGGTTCTTGGGTCAGGTCCATTCCAGATTTGAGTTGGTCGGGTCGGAACTTGAGCGGATGCGTGATCGATCCGTGCTGAAGTGATATCGATCCAGAGGTGAGGTTGATATCGATCTGGGATCGATCTAGACTTGGGGTTGAGATCGATCTGGGATCGATCCAGACTTGGGCTGAGATCGATCCATTCAACAGCTTAAAATCAATCTGGGATCGATCCAGGCTTGGGCTGAGATCGATCGAGTCTTCGGCTTGAGATCGATTCAGTCTTTGGCTTGGGATCGATCCAATCTTTGGCTTGGATCGATCCAGTTGTGTCTTGAGATCGATCCAGGTGTGTCTTGAGATTGATCCAGTCTTAGTCCTGGGATCGATCCATGTCTTGTGATGGTCTATTATACATTTTCTTCTCCTTTTCTGAATTCTCTCAAAGCCTTCCTGAAAATTCTTGAAATTCCTGAAAAATCTCCAAAATACGTGCATATGCGAATTCTAATGCAAAAGTCCTAAAAATCACAAACTTACTGAAAATGACTACAAATGTGATACATGCACACCTAAAGACCTCAAAATCAATGCTAAATGACTTCTAAAAACCATGAAAATTTAGAGCCATCTGCAATAGAGGAACCTTCGGAAGCAAGTCCCACAAGTCGTCAAAGACCAAGCTCTCCAACAACTGAAAAAATAAGTGTGGTGGTTCAGAAGCTCCATGATCCTATTACACTGGAATTGTGAAGGATTGAGTGGGCCCTTGACAATTCCATATATGAAGGATATCCAGAAATCTTCAAATTCGGATATAGTGCTTCTAAAAGAAACCAAACAGCCTACCTCCATTATTTCTCGATTATGTAAGATACTAGGTTTTTCAAGCTTTTTGGATGTCCCACCTAGGGGTCGCAGAGGAGGAATTGCTATTTTTTAGACCTCCTCTGTTTCGATGCATGTTTTTGGAAATCCTTCAGTACTTCTATTTTCAGCTTTTGTAATTAGTCCTCAGGACCCACCCTTTTATATGCATTATATTTACGGCTATCCAGTGTACTCAAAACGTGCTCAACAATGGAAACTCCTTAGTGAAAGATTATCATCTAACCCATCAACTCACAACTCTCGATTGCTGCTAGGCGACTTTAATGATATCACTTCCAATGCGAAAAAGCTAGGTGGTCATACCTTCCATAGTTTCAACAACTTTAGTTCTACATTAGGACTTCATAATGTCAAGTGATTAGGTGATAGATTTACGTGGATGGGTCGCATATACTCCCATACAGTTAAAACAATGATAGACAGAGCAATGGTGAATGCTCAATGGCATGATCTTTTCCCACAAGCCTCTATTAAGCCCCTCCTCTAGATTGGATCTTACCATAGACCATTACTCTTGAATACAAGCAACCATCTTTACGGGTCAAGCCGTCTATTTCGATATGACTCCCGTTGGGGATCTCTCCCAAATGTTAAATCCCTTGTCTCCGAAACATAGCAATCTAATTCCTCTATTCCAGAGTCACAAAACTTTGGAGCTCTGTTAAGAACTACCACACATGCTTTTTCCCGCTGGATATACAAACACCATAAAAACTTCCACCATCAAATTCTCCACTACAAATCCTTACTAGATCACGAATACCAATCACCCAACCCTGATTTTGATCAAATATGTTCTCTGAAACATAATTTGGCCATCCAATATAAGCTTGAAGAAGATTACTGGTACACTAAAAGTAGAGTCCAATGGTTACACTTTGGTGACCGCAATACGTCCTATTTCCATGCGAAAATAAAGGAACGGAGGCACTTAAACCGCATAGTTTTTCTGGATAATAATGGGGACCATTGTTTTGACATGGATAAGATAGCCGATACAATTCTTGAATATTTCAGTGATCTATACTCTACTCGATCAGATATAGATCCTACAGTTCTCCTTCACTCCTTGCCCTCAAAGGTCACTTCTCACATGAATGAACTTCTTACTTCACCTATAACTGATGTAGAAATTACTACTAATGTTTTCCAAATTTCTCATGACAAAGCTCTGAGGCCAGACGACATAGGGGCAGGGTTTTATCATGACCATTGGCCCGTTATTCATGGTCACGTTATTGCGATGGTCAAAGCTTTTTATCATGATGGTACTTTTGATACATTCCTCAATCATAGTTGTATTTTTCTAATCCCCAAAAAGGTGCACCCTTAATCTGTTTCTAATTATCGTCCAATCAGCCTAACTAATGTCGCCTACAAAATCTTTCCAAAACTCTAGCTAACAGACTTTGCAAATGTCTCATTTCACACGAACTTTTTCACTCCTTGATATGTCAACAACTTAAACAACCTTACCTCGCATGCAAGCTAGACATCAACAAGACTTTTGATCGAGTCAATTGGAACTTTTTAGAACAACTCATGGCCAAAATTGGCTTAAGCCCTCGATGGATTACATAGATTATGACATGTGCCACAACTGCCACTTATTATGTATTGATTAATGGTCAACCACATGGACATTTTATACAAACTCAAGGACTCAAACAGGGAGAACCTGTTTCCTCGTACCTGTATTTATTGGTTTCTGAAGGATTATATATTCTCTTACACTTTTAGAGCAGATCTGATCTCCTACATGGATTCTGAGCTTCACGACAGAGCCCATCAATTTCACACATTTTCTTTGCAGATGGCTCTTTAATATTCTGTCAAGCATCCCTCACTGAATGCGCCTATCTTAAACATGCCCTCTCGTTATATGCGGCAGTCTCAGGACAGCAAGTCAATTTCCACAAATCTACTCTTATGATTGGCAAAGGCGTCTCCCCACAGCTTCAGCAAGCTATCTTAGAACTCCTCCAAATTGATGATACAAATGGTCTCTCCAAGTATTTGGGATTACCAAGCCAAATATCTTGAATCATCACTCAAACTTTTGGCTTCTTATATGACCGTTTGAAGCATAAAGTCTCTAGCTGGTATAAAACTCTTATCGCCGGTGGGGAAGGAGATTCTGCTCAAGTCTGTCACTACTACCCTACCCTACCCTACCCTAACAATTGTAGACCAAAAAAAAAAAAACGCTTCCATAAATTATAATTAATATTGCAAAAATACGGTATTTAATAAATTATAATGATACAAATCCAATAAAAATGATAAATAAATAAGAATCAATAATTATAACAAAGAGTAAGTGGCCTATTGGTTGTCATCTACTGTCTTATACCAAACAAGGGGGAGTGTGAGTTATTGGGATGCTCCATTTTAGTCTATATATTAATGTAACAAAAAATCAAGATAGTCCAAATGAGCTTTTGTGAGTACAGTTTTAGTCTATAAATTAAAAAATTAATTTATAACAGCTTTTTCTGTCTCTAAAATATTTCCAGTTGTTTAGGATAGTCCAAATGAGCTTTTGTGAGTACAGTTTACCCGGAAAATATCTTCTTACTCGGACTCACTTCCCGAGAAAAGTAGCTCGACTAGATCCTAAGAAAAGGTTGTGTCGGCCTTGCTGGCTCTGCTTCCGTCTTTGTCTTGTCTTGGTAATCGTCGTGTGCGCTCTTCGTGGAGCCTTTCCTAAGCTCCTACAATCTAGGCATCATAGAGGCGTTTGGTTATTGTAGGTTGGCGGTTCCAAGTGTTGTCCTCTCTTGCTGGTGGTCTTTAGACCATGATTCCGTTTCGGGACTTGTGTAGGTTTCTAGTTGAGATAACAACCTTTTGATTTGACTATCTCATAAGATCTCGTATGGAAGCTCACTGGAAATCTTAACCCGCGATGGTTTTTCCAGCGAGTTACAAATCCTAGATTCATTATCTACCATTCAACTCGAGTATTATCTCCTTCAAGACTTTTTGAATTTGCTCCTTAGAGTTTCTTAGCACTTGGGGGTATCTTTGCTTTACTATAGATATTGTGATCCTCCTCAGCCGTTTCTCCGATCTTCTTATGGTTTGGTTTTTTTGGTTGTGCAGCCCTCACTCCAGGCCTCGGCATAATAAACCGAAACCAAAATCCAAACCGAAATCGAACCAAAAAATTTGGATCCAAAACCAAACTAGTTATAGGAGGAAACCCGAATGGGTTTAGATTTTAAAAATATCCTATTGAGTCAGATAATTTACTGCTCTGGCATGTTATACAAGGATAGAATAGCATCACTTTGCTGATTTTGATTAGAGCTTGGTAGTGTTCCTGTTTAGTATACTTGAAACTAACTAGTCTAAAAATGAGTACTTAATGGACATTGCTTTTCCTATGTCTGGTTTAAATTTTTAGTCTCATTTTTAGAATGTGTTATTACTGATAAGGGTCTCTTAATTGATATGAATCTGGTCTCAATTTCGATTTACAGGTTTTTCGATTTTTTGGGTTTTTATGGGTTTTTTTAGTTTTTCGGATACAAAACGAAATATTTAAAAAATCCTAAAACCGAACCAAAACCAAAAATTTTAAAGCCAAATCGATCCGATTTTGATTAAATACCCAAACAGTTTTTCTATGTCCCAAATCGAAAAAACTAATCCGAAATCGAACCAAAATCTGAATGCCCAGGCCTACCTTACTCCTTGTCTTTATTATGTGGATCTGGCTAGGATTCTTCATCTGTGTTGGTTGCTATTTGAAATTTTGAGTGTGTTGGAAGATCAGTTGATTCATGTGGTGCACTAGTTTATATATTGTCAGCCTAGCTTATGTTGTTTTAAGTCATAAGATAATGTCCATTCCGCTAAAGGATGAGGCCTTTTTGTTTCCGGATCTACATCGCTTGCTCCAGCTCTTCCAACGAGCTTTTTGTTGCTCTTGGGTTCTCTTGTGACTGTCAGTCAGCCTTTTGATTATTTTCTTCATGTAATGTAAGCTTTAGCATGTCAATAGCTTTTGAAGTTTTTTTTGGTATTCTTTTAGGCTTTGACTGCCTCTTTTAGTCTTAGTTTTTGAAGATTTCTTCCTTTTTGTTGCCTTTAACTTTATTTCAGGGTCTTTTGATTGATCCGATTTTGATTATTATGTAATCTATCTCATCTTAATCTTTATTTCCACTGGTGTTTTATTAATATCAAAAAGAAACAGTTACAGAAAGGATCAGTACATGAGAAGATAGATAAAACACAAGCTAGCAGGAAGACCATCCTCTATAGGCAAAAGCCGGCGGATGACAAGATATCCCCAGAGCCAAGATGAGATACAAAGGCCTAGACTAACATAGCCAAACGAAATTTAACTCAAATTTTATAAGATTAAGAATTTGTGTGACAGAAAATACCACGAAAGGTCGAAAGAAACCAGGGAAATGCTGAAGGAACGCTAGGAGAAATAGCACCAAGCAGGTTCAAACCGACAATCGCCACACCAAAGAGACTATAACGGAGACCAAACACGAAACACGAGCTAACAGCAGCACCAACAAAAGATACTAACAAAAAAAGACCGATCGCATAGAGCCAAGAACCTCATGTAGTTGAAATCAACACAAAAACAAAGAGAACGAGAGGCAACACAACCCAAAGAAAACCTTGAAGCACCAAGAGGAAGAGTCCAAAATGATATCTAGTTCTTACGCGCAGACACTCTCAAGGAAAACACTAGTTTGAATCTTTTAAAAATTCTGCAGTTTGAGTTACCTGCAGATTGAGCTTTGTAAAATGGGTAGACAATGACTTATATTTGTTGTTCAAGTCATTGTACATGTCGTCTATCTTCACATTGAGGTTTCTCTCAGGTTGTTGCTGACCTTCCAAGATTTTCTTGAGCATCGCTTCTACTTTGTTATCTTGCTGAGTCTAAGGTGGAGCTACTTGTTGAAACGCAGGCTGAGATGGTTGTTGAAAGATGACTGAGTTGGAATCTTGCACAAAGTTCTTATTTTGGTTTCCTTGAAAATGACATCCAATTGTATTCTGATTAAAAGGTTGTCAAAAATTCTGCACAAAAGTCTTATGTTGAGTTGGGTACACTTGGGCTTAGGGATATGCCACATTGTTACCTCTCAAAAAATGTTGGACTTGTCAAACCCTAGATTGCATCCTTGATTGTATACTCTTTGACATTGGCTATTGACATAGCTCACTTCATCTTCCACAAATTTAGCTTCTTGCACATGTTCTTGGAATGCAAAGCAATCAGCTTCAATCTTCTCTACATCTTCAACAAAACTGATATTTTTCAGATTTTGGCTCTTTAAAAGTTGAGTAAGGAGTCCTTTTACCTCTGCTAGTTTAGAGGAAACTGAGGAAAATGATTTTCCTCTTCTATCATAAACAGGACAATGGTTGTTGTTGCTTGCAGCAAGATTGTCTATAAGCTAATATGCTTCCTGCACCGGCGTAGTCATAAAATCGCCATATTACTGGTTCTATCAAATGAGAGTTGATACTTCTTATCAATACCTTTGTAAAAGATGTTGAAGAGATTCAGCTTAGAGAAGTCGTGACGAGGACAATCAGAAAGATACTTCTTGAATATGTCCCATGCTTCGAAGAAAGACTCCACAGGACCTTGCTGAAATTGAAAATTCTTGCATCACAGGGTGTTCATCCTTGTGGTAGTGTAGAAGTGGCTGAGAAACTTGGATTTTCATTCATCCCAAGTTTCTATAGAGTTGGTTGGCATAGATTTCAACCACCTAAGAACTCTATCAGCAATAGAATGATTAAAGATCTTGCACATCATAAAGTCTTTAGAAACTAAACTAATTTGAGCAGTAGTGCATATGTCTTCAAAACCATCGATGTGATCCATATTGTGCTCAATAGGTAGACCATGGAATTGATTATGGCGAATCAACTGGATGAGGTGGAACGGGAACTGATAGTCTTGATGTTGAGACGGACGGGGATGAAGGGCATTCCTATTAGCAAGGAAGGCTTCAAGGTTGTTAAAGCCTTAAACTAGTACCATGTTTTGAGTTAGGCGATTGTTAGCAAATCCCTGTGGATCTCATATGATGATGTTGTTCTGCCCAATCTGATTACCATTATTAGCTGCTTGTTTTCCTAGTGGCCCTTGATTTTCATTTTCTCCTCCTAATGGGGGAATCAAGTTGTTTGGACCTTCGGGATCGTTCGGAATTACAAGATCGACAATGTCAGCCATTGTCGTGGATGAGCTTTCTTTTGTTCTTGATTTCCGATTAGAACGTTCTAGCTTCACGAGTTATGAGTTATTGAGTTTGAGAAATTCCTTTGATTTGTTAGATCTTCTGGTCATTCACCTGCAACCAACAAATCCAAGCAGGAAGAAACACGGTGAGTACTGTAAATAAAAATCTTAGACTAGATTTTTAAAAAAACTTAAAAGGCATTGTATTTCTCAACATGAAAGACATAAATATAGTAATCTCCTCTCGAAGTATCAAACCCTATGTTCGAATTATCATAATTAGCTACTTCGACCATGCATTAATGTTCATATTCAATAAGTTCATAGACATTTAGGACAATACTCTCGCAAGCAAGAACATCTACTCATCTAGACTATATTAGATCTCTAAATCAAATATCTTTGTGTTTATCAATCAAATATCAATGAATTAGTTAGTTACTCTAATTCATGCATTAAGAACAGGTCTACACTAAGAACCTAACAAATCAAAACATTACGTACAACCATAACTACTAAACCTTGTTTCGCTAGGAAACCCTAAAAACTAACTGGGGAACTACTCAGAGATGGAAATGGAAGCAGAAAGCATAACTGAAGAAAGCATAATTAAAATCAATAAGCAAAAAACCAAATTTTATAAATAAAAAGCATAGTTGAGAATTCTTCTCCAAAATACAAGGTTCAGAATTCGTCTCTCTCTGTAAAAGCTATGAGAATCTAAAATGGGCATATGTCAGAAAATAAAATAAAATCATGCCTAAGGCTTTTATAGTTCCAAAAAAATTAAATAAAAAAGGAAAACTGCAGATAGTCTTGACAACGGTCTTGTAATTTGAGTTTTCTTTCATTCTTCTCGAGCGTAGGGATCAATAGATCTCTATGGAGATCGATCCGGCGTTGTATAAGGTGAGATCGATCGTTCGTCTTTTGGATCGATCAATCTTCTAATCTGTAAAATTTAAGGGACTTTGGCTTGATTATTTTAGGGTTGATCAACCATTCCCTTGGTTCGTAGTCATGCCAATATGAGGAGATCGATCCCTCCTTCTTTGCACTTGATATTCTTACATTTGAAATTTCCTAAACACCTAGAACCCTAAAAATATGCCAAATATACAAGCAAAGTTCTTGAATAATGCAGAATAGCAGACATAAATGCCCACTATTATGAATAAAAACCGAGTAATATCATGCCCCCATAATTAGATTTTTTTCTTGTCCTCAAGTAAAGCAAGATCAAATCTAGAGAAGAGTTATGAAACCAGATCCCACATGAACTCGCAGATCTTAGAAACCCCAAGTTAAGACATCAAAAGCTAAAAGACAGTAATCCTTGAAAACCACCGCAAATAGAATGTTTACATGTTTCTAACAACATGTATCCTACTCTAAATTCAAAATCACACAAACTATCAAATCATCTCAACCAGCTCATTGGATTCAATTAAGTACAGATAAGTGCATTCTCACCTATGGGGTATCGATTAGTGTGCCTAAGTATATTTTCTATCGAAATCCCCATACCAAATAGAATATCAAACGACTGATCATGACCCTTTTTTCTCTTTTTTCTACTTTTTTCGCTTTTTCTTTTGTTCTTTTTTTAGTAGTCGGTTTTATGGGATGAGGAAACGAACTTCAAGGTCCACTGTACAATCCCTCTTTTACCATTTTTCTTTTTAACAAAGGAAAGGAGAGAAATGATCCAAGATTATACTAAAAGAACTTATCGATTTTACAGAGGACTGAAGAGCAAGGTACCTAGCTTCAAATTATACCAACACCATAAGGAAGAAAATTTAAGATCAAGTTAAGTCATATCAAAATAGAGTTAGCATCAAATCATAAACAAACCAAAAGATTATAACTTTAAAAAGCATATCAATCAATCAATTGGGTTCCATCTATCGCAACAATTAAATCTAAGTCAGTAGTCAAGTAGAAAATGATACTAAACTCACACTAAGTTAGCAGTCATCATTAATTCAAGTCATGATTCATTCAACTCTACTATACTCATCTAAACAAAAACCAAAATTTATGAAAATTTTCACCAAAAAGAAAATATAAAAAATATTGTTTGTAACATCATATAACCTCTACAGATTTACTTCACACTGTCCCGATGTGAAAATAAATATAAAAGAAGGAATAACGACATGAATAGATAATAAGTCTAAAACCAAATGAAAATAAAATAAATGAGATACAAAAGTGAAAAGTGAAAAAGAAAAATTATTAATCAATGGAGCATAATTAGTCCGAGGTTTGTCACGAACCGCCTCCTCACTCTCTACGCTCAGCGAAATCCTCATCATCATCATTGTGACACTTGGGTGATCTAATAGTAAATAATATTATGTGGAATGGAGTGTGGGTTGAGAACGATTGATCTCATACTCACAGATTTTTCCAAGACTATGGATTGATCGATCGAGTTAATAGCACTCCTCCAACTTAATAGATTGATATCCTCAACAAGAAACAATCGTTATGAAATTACGTGCATTTTTCCTCTGATCAGGGATCGATCGATCTATACCTCCGAGCATAATCTGTATTTTCCTAAGTCACAAAGAACTCAAAAATAAAAATAAATAATTCGTAATTTAAAGTAAACTGACGCAAAACCGAAAACAACTAATCCAAAACACCAAATAGTGGGTTGCCCAACCACCCACCGCTTGTTTAATGTCACTAGCTTGACGAACTTACCTCCTAAGCTAGGGGTTGGATCAACATCATGAGATGCTCCATAAGAAAGTCCAAGAGTGGACATCATCAACTTCAAAACCTTACTCATCATATCCGTTACCACATCAGTTCCCTTCTCTTTAAGCTTTAAGGAGAAAAAGGCTCTCACCTTTGAGAAGGGCTTTGAAATACATTTGGTTTTCATCATATATTCAATTGAATCTCCAACTATTGCATGAGGAATCAAAGTCACCTTAGGAATTTCCTTGTTCTTCATTTATTGCACCTTATCTTTGCTTTTGAACTTTGAGAATGCATTCCTTGTTGAGACTTGAGATTCTCTATGCAAGACTTCATTAATTGCACCCGTATCAGTAGGATCTATATGAGATTCATGTGTCATCTTTTCTTCCTTAACAACAGTGAATGTAGGCTGCTGTATTTTAGTGATTTTAAGAAGTCATTTAGCATCATTTTAGGGCCTTTTAGTTGTACATATGTTGCATCTATAGATGTTATTAGCCAGTTTGCAATTTTTAGTAAGCTTTGCATTAGCAATTGCATATACATGCATTGTGGAGATTTTTCAGGACTTTCAGGAGCTTTCATAACATTGTTGCGAATTTGGAGAAGGAAAAGAAAATGCGTGTAATGGAACCAACTCGAGTGTAGTTCAAGTCAGGATTCGACCAAACCATTGAGCCAAGACCAACCCGGCTCGATCGCGTCTCGGACTCCACCTTGATACCATGATCGAGCCAAGTCAATGCAGCTCTATCACAAGCATCCTTCGGCTCAATCCCATGACCGAGCCAAGCAACTTCAACACGGCTCGATCATATCCCACCCAACTCGACCGCAAGCAGCTCCTTGATAGCTCGATCTCATGATCAAGCCAAGTGATCAAGCCACCTCAATTTCATGGCTTAATCGAAAGTTTCCTTGGCCGCCTCAATCTCCACCTTCCTTGGCCTCCTCGATCATGCACCCTTCTTCCTCGATCACATCTTCTACATGGCTCAATCATATCACGATTGAGCCAAGCAACTCTGACCCGACAAACTTAAAAACAGGATGGACCAGACCCAAGATACATTTTAATGATTGCTTTTTGTCTTTTATGCATTTTAGGGATTTTCTCTGAACACTATAAAAGGCCCTAAACGCCTCCGTTTCGAGAATGCTCTTTCTTTTTTCCATTTTTCGCTTTTGTCTTAGGTTTTATTTTCTCTATTTTTATTCTTGATTTTCTTCATGTTTTAAACCCAGATTTTGCTTAAGTTTATGTTAATCTTTTGTTTTCTTCATTTTCATGCTTAGATTAGGGCTATGAACTATCTTGTGCATGTTGATCTACGTTTTTATGCTTTTAATCTCGTTTTTAGCTTGATCACTTCCTCTGTTTTCGCTACTGTTTCATTGATACTCTGTTTTTTTGGGTTAGTGTTCTTGGTGTTCATCATCTTTGACTTTTGATCTTCATGTTTTCCTTAGTAGCCATGCTTTCCTGTTTTACTGATTTCGCACCAAACATGCATAGTGATTTGTTACCTTAGGTTTCTAAGATGGGGTAGACTAGTGTTGATGTCATGTTCTTCCTAAGTACCTAAGTTGAATTCCATATAGATCCCTTCTGTTTCATTGCTCTTTATGCTGATTTCTTTATGATCAATTGAAATATGATTTTAGGTATTTCAGCACTCAGAAGGTGTTCAACGAAATGCTTGAACATGGTAATTTCAGAGTTTTTCACATCCTAGCCTAAAAGATTAGATGTTTAGGGTGCTTATTGGCTTTAGTAGATTGGTTCCTCATGCCTACTTTGTAGTGTACTGTTAACGAGAGTTAGGTCTGGTGATTACTTTGCTTGAAACAATTTACCAAGACATTAGACTTGGTTGCATATGAATTTTCTGTCTAGGGGTTAGCTCATTGTTTGAGGTATGTTAGGTGCTTAGGTAGTTCAGGAAGGATCTCTAGTCAATTACTCTTATCCTCGGGAAGTGATTCCCACTTGATTGCATCTTTACCCATTTACTTTCTTGTTGTTTATGCTTAGTATCTGCCAACGCATGTTAGTATTTGTTTCATGCTTTCTTTTTTAGTTTTCTGCATGTTTTGATTGTTTAGAACTTGTTAGTAAAACCCTCATTCTTATATTTAGCTTGAATTAGTAGTTCTATTCACATCCATATTGTTAGCATCACACTCATTTGGATTGACACCTTCTCTATGCTACAATGACATGATTGTGTAGATAGGGAATTGATCTCTCAAAACAAGACAGAAAAACCTTGTTATCTATTTGACGTCGTTGCCAATTGGATGTTTGTTGTTACATTCTGGATTTTGGATCTATTGAGATCAATTTTCTTTTCTACTACCATACTCACCTTGTTTTCCTTTGTTTCATTTGTTTTCAGGTACTTACATAGATGTGTATGAACCTGCGAAGCAGAGGACCAACAGACTTAATTCCAATTGTTGAAGACATTCGTGCTCTTGAAAGGGAATACTCTCGCGCAAGACATGAATAAGAACGCATGGAATATTTACGAAGGTTGGATTTGAAAATGGACGACAATGATAACCACGATAACCAGCACACCATTGGTGTTGGTGACAACCCGAACACTCACACCCAGCGTCATTGAATCACATCTCCTGCTGTCCAGAACAACAACTTCGAGATCAAGCATAGCTTGATAGAAATGGTACAGGGGAACAAATTCCATGGTTTGCCAATGGAGGATCCACTCGACCACTTGGACGAGTTTGATTGATTCTGCAGCCTCACCAATATCAACGGTGTAAGTGACGACGCTTTTATGTTGCGTCTATTCCCTTTCTCTATGGGAGAGAACGATCATCAGTGGGAGAAGTCTCTTCCCAGTAACTTAATCACTACTTGGGATGGTTGCAAGAAAATTTTTTTGCCAAATTCTTCTCCATATCTCGTACTGCAAGATTGAGGAATGACATCTCTGGTTTCGCACAATGAAACGCTGAATCCTTCTCTTAAAAAAGGGGAACGCTTCAAGAATTACACTCTGCAGTGTCCTCATCATGGTTTTAACAAAGGATCCCTCTTCACCACACTCTATCGCGGTGCTCTCCCAAAGATACGAATGTTGCTTGACACAACAAGCAATGATGATTTCCTGAACAAGAGTGTTGATGAAGGTTGGAAACTTGTAGAGAACCTTGCTCAATCTGATGGAATATATAGTGAAGACTATGATCGCACACCTCTTGGTGGCTTTGAAACAGACGATAAAACAAGTAAGGATATCAAAGCTCTGAATGAGAAGTTGGACAGGATACTACTGATCCAAGTTCACTTCATCATAGAGGAAGAGCAGCTTCAGATCCAAGCTGGGGAGGCTAACCAATAGGAGGAGAATACCTATGTGCAAAATCAGGGTGGCTATAACAAAGGGTTCATTAACTACTCCAACAACCCTGGTCTTTCATACCGAAGCAATAACGTAGCCAACCCTTAGGACCAAGTGTATCCACCGCACCAACAACAGAACATTCAACCACTCTTCAACTACGCTCAGAATCGTGGTTTCTTACCAAAGCAATAACAACAAGATGGTTTTCAGCAACGACAACCGCAACAGCAGCAACAACAACAACAAGCTGGTGCACCTCCCGGTTTCACCTCTAACCAACATCGAGCTCAAACTTCCAACATAGAAGCCATGTTACAACAACTTCTTCAAGGTCAGGCCACCACTTCAATGAAACTGGCCGACCTGAATACGCATATTGATTGTTCATACAGTTACCTCCATCAGAAGTTTCACGCTTTGACCTCTAAGGTAACGTATCTGGAGAATATGAGTCTTCTTCGTCTGCACCCAAGCCCACATCTTAGCTCCTAAGGAAATTTGTTCAAAACCCCCAAGGATTTTTCTCATGTTAACTCCATCACCTTACGAAGTGGGAAGGAGTTACCACCACGCCAAGATGTTCTTAACACTGAGGACAGTGTTGACCAAGCTGGGGAGGAATTATGTTTAAATGAAGCTGAAGAAGAAAAACATGGAAAGACTGATTCTCAGAAGCCATCACAACCACCATCAGTTGTTGTTATCAAGCCACGTCCAGCTGAACAACCATCTGCAACACAGAAAAAGGATACGTTCTTCATGCCACCACCATACATTCCGAGTTTGCCTTTCCCTTCCACATTCAAAAAAGAAATCATCGCAAAATACAAGGGCGTTTTGGAGAAGTACATGAAGGATACTGAAATTAAGATACCACTTCTTGATGCAATCACCATGATGCCTCCATACAAGAAATTCCTGAAGGATGCTATCACTAAGAGAAGCAAGGAAATTCAGGGGATGGTAGTTTTAAGCGAAGAGTGCAGTGCAATAATAACAAGGACTTCAATCCCAAAGAAATTATCTGATCCATGATCATTTACTTTACCATGTTCACTAGGTCCTTTGTCTTTTAACAAATGCATGTGCAATTTAGGAGCCTCAATCAGTCTTATGCCCCTCTGAGTTGCTACAAATTTAGGTTCACTAATTTTAAGTCCTGCAATATCTCTTTGGTACTTGCAGATCGATCAGTGAGGATTCCACATAGAATTCTTGAAGACCTACCTGTGAGGGTTGGAGTAGCTAAAATCCCAACTGATTTTTTGGTTTTAGATATGAGTGAGGAACCTAGGGATCCTCTGATTCTAGGTAGACCATTTTTAGCAACTTCTGGAGCTGTTATTGACGTTCAGAAAGGTAAAATTCAACTCAATATGGGTAAGGAACTGCAAATGACTTTCGACATTCAAGAAGTGTTGAAGAAACATTCTGCTGAAGGGGAGATTTTCTACATAGAAGAGATGGATCAACTTGCAGATAAATTGTTGGAAGAGATTAATGAGAAGGATCACCTCCAAACTACACTGACCAAGAATGGAGATAAAGGGTATCTACATAGTGAATCTATGGGGCATGAAATGATATTGGACTCACATGCACCATTGGAACCAGAATAACCATTCGAGGACATTCAAGGGTCAGAAGGTCAAGTGTTTGTAGTTATTGAGAAGGTTGAGCGCAAGCAGAAAGAAATGCACTCTGAAATATCTGAAGACTGGTCTGAACTCAAGGCACCATCTGTAGAACTGAAACCACTTCCCAAAGGGCTAAGGTACTCTTTTCTTGGGCCTAGCTCCACATACCCTGTCATAGTAAATGATAAACTTAGTGATGATGAACTGAACTTGATGTTGACTGAATTAAGGAAGTTTAGGAGAGCTATAGGGTATTCATTGGATAACATTACAGAAATATCACTTAATCTATGCACTTATAGAATCAATTTTGAAAATCAATCCTACTCTGGCATTGAACTCCAAAGAAGTCTAAATCATAACCTGAAAGAAGTAGTTAAAAAGGAAATACTTAAGTTGTTGGATGCTGGTGTTATATACCCTATCTCATATAGTACTTGGATATCTCCAGTTCATTGTGTTCCTAAAAATGGAGGAATTACCGTGATAAAAAACGATAAGGATGAACTAATACCAATCCGAAAAATCACTGGTCATAGAATGTGCATTGATTACAGGAATTTGAATGCTACATCTAGAAAATATCATTTCCCATTACTCTTCATTGACCAAATGTTAGACCGCCTAGCAAACCATCCTTACTACTATTTTCTTGATGGTTATAGTGGATTTTTCCAGATCCCTATCCACCCTCAAGATCAGGAAAAAACCACCTTCACATGTCCTTATGGTACTTTTTCATATAGAAGGATGCCATTTGGCCTTTGCAATGCACCTGCTACCTTTCAAAGGTGCATGACTTCAATCTTTTCAGATTTAATTGAGGAGATAGTAGAGTTGCTCATCGACGATTTCTCCAAGTATAGCTCTTCTTTCTCCTCCTGATTATTTAATTTGTGTAGGGTACTCACCAGGTGCGAGGAAACAAGCTTGGTCCCAAACTGGGAAAAGTGTCACTTCATGGTTAGAGAAGGAATTGTCCTGGGACACAAAATCTCCAAAAAAGGGTAGAAGTAGACAAGGAAAAAATTGATGTCATGATGCAACTACAACCAAGGATAATGAAGGATGTGAAGAGTTTTTGTGGGCATGTTAGGTTTTACAGAAGATTTATCAAAGACTTTTCAAAAATAGAAAGACCTATGACAAGGCTATTATGCAAGGAAACTGAGTTTTACTTCGATTCTGAATGTCTCAAGGCGATCCACCACATCAAAGAGGCCTTAGTATCTGCCCCTATAGTCCAAGCTCCAAACTGGGATTACCCATTCGACATTATGTGTGATGCGTCTGACTACGCAGTTGGAGCAGTCTTGGGGCAAGAAAATAGATAAGAAGGTGCACGTAATCTACTACGCCAGTAGAACCATGGATGATGCTCAAGTAAAATACGCTACAACAGATGAGAAGTTTCTAGCAATCGTCTTCTCATTTGAAAAATTCATAAGCTACTTGGCTGGTTCAAAGGTTATAGTTTATACTGATCATGCATCGGTGAGGCATATCTATGCAAAGAAAGACACTAAACCAAGGCTGTTAAGGTGGATTCTTTTTCTGCAAAAGTTTGACATGGAAATAGTGGATAAGAAGGGAACCGAAAATGGTGTAGCAGACCACCTATCCAGGATGCGAATTGATGAGTCAATTCCAATTCATGACACAATGCCAGAGGAACAACTAATGATGATACATACATGTCATTTGTAGAAGCTGAAGTAGTGACCACAAAAGCAGCACCGTGGTATGCAGATTTAGTTAACTTCAAGATCTGTGGACCAATCCCTGAGGATTTCGATGAGTATAGGAAGAAGAAGTTCTTGAATTATGTAAATCATTACTACTGGGATGACCCTTTTCTTTACAAGAAAGGTCCAGACGGATTATTCAAAAGGTGCATAGCTGAAGATAAAGTGAAAGGAATTCTGGAACACTGTCATGGTTCTTCTTATGGAGGACACTTTGCAACATTCAAGACTATCCAGAAGATCTTGCAGGCAGGTCTATGGTGGCCAAACATGTTTAAGGACACGCATGGTTTTATATCCAAATGTGACCCTTGTCAAAGAGCTGGAAACATTGGTAGAAGAAATGAGATGCCTCAGAACCCAATCATGGAAGTGGAATTTTTTGATGTATGAGGTATTGATTACATGGGACCATTCAATCCCCCATCTTTTGGGAATAGTTACATTCTAGTAGTTGTCGACTACGTCTCAAAATGGGTGGAAGCAATTGCATTTCCTACCAACAACGCGAAGGTGGTTGTAAAACTCTTCAAAAGCATAATTTTCCCAAGATTTTGGATTCCAAGAGTAGTAATCAGTGATGGTGGTTCTCACTTTATAAATAAGGTGTTTGAAAATATGTTGAGAAAATACGGAGTGAAGCATAAGGTAGCAACACCTTATCATCCACAAATGAGTGGACAAGTTGAAGTCTCAAACAAGCAGATCAAAGCCATTTTAACAAAAGTTGTTGGAACCTCAAGAAGAGATTGGTCAACAAAGTTGGATGATGCACTATGGACATACATGACAACTTTTAAGACTCCAATAGGACGAACACTTTTTCAACTTCTCTACGGAAAAGCATGTCACCTACCAGTCGAAGTGGAGTATAAAGCACTATGGGAAACTAAACTCCTTAACTTCAATCTCAAGACAGCTCAGGAAAAAAGGGAAATAGACTTACATGAACTGGAGGAAGTTAGGCTCAACGCTTATGAAAGTTCCAAAATATACAAGGAAAGGACCAAGGCATTTCACGACAAGAAGATTTTAGTAAGGGAAGTCAATACTGGAGATCAAGTACTTTTATTCAACTCAAGGCTCAAGTTGTTCCCAGTAAAGCTCAAATCAAGATGGTCTGGACCATTTTCAGTCAAGGAAGTTCTACCATATGGTGCAGTCACTCTTATTACAAGGTTTGGAGCAGAGTTCACAGCGAATGGACAAAGAGTCAAACCTTATTTGTCCGACATGGTCATTTCAGAAGGGACCTCGGTTCTCCTTGGGGAACCGTCTCAAGTTCATTGATTTTAAAACAGGAAGTCAAGCTTAGTGACTTTAAACAAGCTCACTTGGGAGGAAGTCCCATGTTTATCATTGTACATATAAATTTTCAATTTAGGTTTAGTTTTTTTTTTAGGCCTTTAAGTTTTGAGGTTTTGTTTTTGTGTCCTAGGTACCTTGGAGACAAGTCTTGAGTATTAAGCAGAGAAATCAAGCCAAGTTTTCCATTCGTGATCGAGCCACGCAGCTTGATCGACCCGTGTATGCCATCGTCCATAAACTCGTGTATGACATCGTCCATTGAGCCGTGCATGCCATCGTCCATCGAGTCGTGCATACCATCGTTTATTGAGCCGTAATTGAGCCATACACATGCCATTGAGCCGCAACAAGATTTGATGATGTCGATCAAGCCAAGCTTCCAAACATCACTTCCATCACTCTCACTGTTTCCTCTTGAAACCTCATCCACATAAACCACATTTGCTTATCCTGAATGAACCTTCACTTTACTTAACATCCACAAGCTTCAACAACGCTTCTCCTCCACATGAACATCACGACCATCACTCTATATAAGGGAGTTCCCACTTCTCTTATACTCTCATCATTTTCATACAACAATAACTCTCTCGAAATCACCTTATTTGATCAACAAATTTAATTGCAAGCTCAGGATTCAGCGGATATCAAGAATCAACAACTTCAGTTTTTAACTCATGGACACTCGATTCAAAACTTTTGGAATTCGGTTTTGGTTTCAACCCTTATTCTGGAGGATTTTTTTTCCTTGGATTTTGAACATGTAATCTGAAGGTTTAACATATCGATTATTACTATATGTGATTATGGGGTTTGATTTTGATAGAGTCCTTCAAATACGTTTTCACATAACGTAGCTTAACGACCCTAATTCTTGTACAATAATCGCCATGTCAAACAGAGGAGCGCCCGACAGTTTGAGTGAACCTTCAGTTAAGGATATTTATACGACCCTAATGCCAATGGACTTTGCAGAATCAACATTCCTAGATTCAGAGGCCTTGGGAAACCTTAACATCCTCGAGGAGGTCACGGACATATTGGGGTATGTGGGAATATAAATTTTGATTGGAATGGAACATAATGCTCGTCAGTAACATATATGCATGTTCTTAGCATCTTTAAAAGTATTCTACTTTGAGGGGTGGGAAGGCAATCAAAATGGAGAAGGTTTTATAACCTTCAAGAAATTGAATGGCAAACCTGAGAGTTTCAGTTTCCTTCACTTGGACTTTATTTAAGGTTTCAATTGCATGAGGTTTCAACCAGATATATTTGAGAATTCTCCAGAAGAGATAGAGCTTATTTGGGATATAATAGGATCCAAGAAGTTCCAAGCAGGCAAGACCAAAGGCGCATGCATCTGTCACCCAACGATTAGATATGTCCACCAAAACATCGCCCAAGCATTCTTCACTTGAAGCGATATAAGCAACATCTTAGCGGAGGAGATGGATTTCCTGCGACTTGGCGTCTACGAACATGTCCGCAACATCCTACAGGATGAAGCATTATTTTCTAACATCATCGAAGCAAGACCCTGCCCCCTAAAGTTGTTCCTGCAACAGCTATTGAAGTTTAAGGACCTTGCCTGGATCACAAGAGCAAGGACGAAACCTCAGTTACGAATCGGAGGGTGGATAGCACCAATTTTTCTTCGCACCATAGGACAGCATACTCGGAACGTTTTGATATGGAGGTTGATAGATATTGACCACCTGATTGAGATTCAGTTCATAGTAGGGGATATTGGTAATCAATTTTGCTACCAGTTCAGAGCATCAAACAATACAAAAACAGTCTTTCTCCTCCCAAACAGCCGGCGAAACACTTTCAAAAGGCGTGGAAATTTATCATTCAACCACGACACCTCCAATTCAAAGCAAATCATTTCATAAATGAAAACACTAGAATCCTATTCTGACAACCTCTCAACCCTCTCCTTGGACGAGGATTCATCCAACTCCCAAACTAGGGATAACTGAGGTCCATTTCCAACCAACCATTGTATCATCCATTGCATTTCATATTGTATTTACTTCATGCTTTTATGTGTTCATGCTTTCATTTCTTATCTAACCCCTAAGTTCTCCTAAAAATTTGGATTACATAGAGACTGTAATTCAGGTTTGGGGGAGGATTCAGGGGACTATCATCTAATGAAAGTTTTATGTTTGTTCCTTGATCTCCAATCATGCATAGCATTTAAGGCATAGAAAAACCATAAAAACTTGAAAATTTTTCAAAAAATTGTCTTTCGAAAAAAAAGGTGTTCATGTAGTTGCATTTAGGATGTTAGATTTATAGGTTTTCCATTTTCATTAGCATAGGGAACTAGGATGATAGTAACCTTGTAAGTATGTTGTTTTCTCAGAAATTATAAGTGCCCTGGTTATTAGTTGTCTAATGCATCTTAATTTAGTCTGAAGTAAAACTGTATAATGCTTGGAATGTGAAATTCTTGATTCTTTGTCGTCTGAAGCATGTTGTGATTTGAAGTTTGTCCATATCTATTAGAACTTAAATTTGAACGTATAATTATCATGCTTGTGTGTTGGATTTGAAGTCATGGATAGTATATACATATTTGGGTTATCTTCTACCATTTTGCCACTCTTGTTAACCCAAGTAGAATCCCTACCCTTGAAACTTGCCTTCTTTCAAGCCATGAATTTACTACTGAGTATCAGGTCTTTTATGGAATGAGCTTGGTAAAAAGTGTTAGGTTCGAATTGACAGGAATGGAATCTCATTTAGTTCTAGCTCATGCTTTTTGGACTAGGTAGGACTAGGTGGGATAAAATTTTGGGTGTTGGGGTTGGTTTGGAAATGAATGAAAGGATGTGGGTAGCTGGTAAAATAAAGGGTAAAGTAATGGACCCTATAAGAGGAATGGAAAAGAAACAGAATGTGCTAGTAAAGGGTTTGGGGAAAAACAATGTGAAAGATATGGTTAGTGCATAATCAGACAAAGAGATGACAATGAAATGAAAAGGGTAAAACCCAAGAAGTTAGTGCAAATGAAAAAGGTCAAAAGCCATAAGCATCGAAGAAAGGAAGTTCCTTAATTCGCTAGCAGTAAAATAAGAAGAACCCTCTCCTAAAAGTAGTTAAGGAAAAGATGAAAAAGGGAAAACATGAACAAGTAAGATCACTTAAAACTTTAAAAAGGGTAGAAATAGGGTCATCTTTACTCCTTAACTTGTCACTTGACCAAATGAGTTCATTGAATGCACATGACTTGATCCATGGTTCTTGCTTAATGAATGTTAAAAGGGTAAATGAATTTGAATGCATTATGGAAGTTGGAACTGATCTGTAATGAGTTGTGATGAGTATGGCTAAGGTTTTTGAGTAGGACGAGTTTAGGAATACATTTTAGAACTAGTAACCTGGACATTTATATTACATGTGTTAGCAACATATTTTGGTTCTGAGTTCCCACCTTCAAACCTCTCGTCCAGAATTCTGAATTACTTGCTTGAGCGCAAGCAATGATTTCGTTTGCGGGAGTTGATGTCTCTGCATTTTAGTGATTTTAAAAAGTTATTTAACATCATTTTAGGGCATTTTAGTTGTACATATGTTGCATCTATAGATGTTATTAGCAAGTTTGCAATTTTTAGGAAGCTTTGCATTAGCACTTTCATATACATGCATTTTGGAGATTTTTCAGGAATTTCAGGAGCTTTCAAGTCGTTGATGCGAATTTGAAGAAGGAATGGATAATTCATGGAATGTAACCGACTCAAGTGTATTTCAAGTCAGGATTCAACTAAACCATCAAGCCAAGAAAAAGCTGGCTCGATCACGTCTCGGCCTCCACATTGATCCTGCGATCAAGCCAAGTCAATGTGGCTTGATCACAAGCATCATCCGGGTCGATCCCGTGATCGAACCAAGCCAAATTCAACACGGATCGATCATCTCCCACCCAGCTCAATCGCAAGCAGCTCCTTTCTGGCTCGATCCCGTGATCAAGCCACCTCGATTTCACAACTAGATTGCAAGTCTCCTTGGCCACCTCGATCTCCACCTTCCTTGGACGCCTCGATCATGCACCATTTTGCCTCGATCACGTCTTCTACATGGCTCGGTCACATCACGATCAAGCCAAGCAGATCTGACCCGACCAACTTCAAATCAGGATGGACCATACCCAAGACCCAATTTAATGATTGCTTTTTTCTTTTATGTGTTTTAGGGCTTTTCTCCGAACACTATAAAAAGCCCTAAACGCCTCCATTTTGAGAATGCTCTTTCTTTTTCCCATTTTTAGCTTTTTGTCTTAGGTTTTATTTTCTCTCTTTTTGTTCTTGATGTTCTTCATGTTCTATACCCAAATTTTGCTTAAGTTTAGGTTAATCTTTAGTTTTCTTCATTTTGATGCTTAGATTAGGGCTGTGAACTATCTGGTGCATGTTGATCTACGTTTTTATGCTTTTAATCTCGTTTTTAGCTTGATCACTTCCTCTGTTTTCGCTAGTGTTTCATTGATAGTCTGTTTTTCTGGGTTAGTGTTCTTGGTTTTCATCATCTTTGACTTTTGTTCTTCATGTTTTTCTTAGTAGTCATGCTTTCCTATTTTACTGATTTCGCACCAAACATGCGTAGTGAGTAGTTACCTTAAGTTCCTTAGGATGGGATAGACTAGTGTTGATGTCCTACTCTTCCTAAGTACCTAAGTTGAATTGCATCTAGATCCCTTCTGTTTCATTGCTCTTCATCCTGATTTCTTTCTGCTCAATTAAAATTTGATTTTAGGCATTTCGGCACTCAGAACGTGTTCAATGAAATGCTTGAACTAGGTGATTTTAGTGATTTTCACATCCTAGCATAAGAGATTAGATGTTTAGATTGCTTATTGGATTTAGTAGATTTGTTCCCCATTCCTGCTTAGTAGTGTACCGTTAACGAGAGTTAGGTCTGGTGATTGCTTTGCTTAAAACAATTTACCAAGACATTGGACTTGGTTGCATATGAATTAGTTGTGTAGTGGTTAGCTCATTGTTTGAGTTAGGTTAGGTGCTTAGGTAGTTCAGGAAGGATCTCTAGTCAACTACCCTTGTCCTCAGGAACTGCTTCCCACTTGATTGCATCTTTAATGATTTACTTTCTTGTTGTTTATGCTTAGTTTCTGCCAACACATGTTAGTATTTGTTTCATGTTTTCTGTTTTAGTTTTCTGCATTTTTATTGTTTAGGACTTGTTAGTAAAACCCACATTCTTATATTTAGCTTGAATTAGTAGTTCCATTCACATCCAGATTGTTAGCATCACACCCATTTGGATTGATGATGTCTCTGTATTTTCATGGTTTTTAGAAGTCATTTAGCATCGTTTTTTAGGACATTAGGAGTTCATATGTCACATTTATAGATGTTATTGGCAAGTTTGTCGTTTTTAGGGATTTTTGCATTAGCATTTGCATATACATGCATTTTGGAGATTTTTCAGGACTTTTAGGAGCTTTTAGGATGATTGTTGCGAATTTGGAGAAGTAAAGGAAATTGCGTGGAACGGAACCAGCTCAAGCATAGAACAAGCCATGACTCAACATAACCTTTGAGCCATCCATTGAGCCACCCATCGAGCCAAAGCCATCGAGCCAGGATCAATCTCCTAAAGCCCGGCTTGATCCCGTGATTGAGCCATCTCTTATCACGCTCGATCAAAATTTGAAGTTACCTCGAGCTCAAGCTCACGCCTCGACCATGCTCCGCTAAGCAAATTCCTTTGGCTTGATCTCGTGATCGAGCCATCTCAAATCCGGCTCGATCCAGGCACTTTCTCAGCTCGATCCCGCGATTGAGCCAGGCTAACTCCGGCTCGATCCAGCGATCGAGCCAAACCGAATCTCATCTCGGCCAAGTCCTTTACCTACTTTGGCCACCTCGGTCACTCTCTGCACCATTTTCTACATAGCTCGATCTCATGCGTTTCTCAACTCGAGCCCAGGCATGCTCCGACCCGACCAACTCGAGTTAGGATGGACCTGACCCAAGATCCAGTTTAATGATTGTCTTTTGTATTTTATACGTCTTATGACTTTTCCTAAATATTATGTAAAAACCTAAAACGCCTCCATTTGAGGGCAGACTTTTCTTTTGCCATTTTTAGGTTTTGTCTTAGGTTTATGTTTTCTCTCATTTGTTCTTAGTTTTCTTCATTTCAAACCCATATTTCTTTTAAGTTTTATGTTAATATTCTATTTTTCTTTACTTTCCTTCATAGATTGGGGTTGTGATCTGTCTGGAGCATATTGATTTACGTTTTTAAGCTTTTAATCTTGTTTTTAGTTGAACATTTTCCTCTGGTTTTAAGTTACTGTTCCACTGAAGTTCTTATTCTGTGGGTTGATGTTCTTGATGTTTTAGATCTTCATCTTCTGCATCATTTTTCGTTTTTGTCTTTTTCTTCTGTTTTAAGGTTTTATAAAGTTTGTTCTTAGTGGTTGACCTTAGATCTAAAATATTTTCTTTAGTAGCTATGCTTTCATGTTCTTCTGATTTTGCATCCTTCATGCTTTGTGTGTAGTGACTTAGGTTCCTTGATAATGGGATAGGGTAGTATTGTTTCCTTGTTCCTCCTGAGTGTCTAAGATTTATGGTTTAATAGATCTTTATGTTTCATTGCGCTTAATGCTCATTTCGACATGACCTGTTGAGATCCGATCTTAGGCACTTAAGCACCCGAAAAGTGTTCAATGAAGTGCCTGATCTAGGTGATTTCAGAGATTTTCATCCCCTCCTAAGGAATTAGATGCTTACGATATGCATCTCAGCCTAAAGAATTAGGTGTTTGGGAGGCTTATTGGCTTAGGTAGATGGTTTGTAATGCATGTTAGGTGAGCGTCCGCTAACGGAAGTTAGGTCTGGATGTTATCTAGTGTGATTTCATTTGCCAAGGAATTGGATTTGATTGCTTATGAATCTATCGTCTAGGGATTAGCTCATTGTTTAAGGTATGTTGGACACTTAGGGTGGTTGAGGAGGAACACTTACAATTACCCCATTCTTTGGAACCCTTTCTTTGATTGCGTCCTTTTCACTCTTTCACTTCCTCTGTTTTACTTTACTTGCCATTTACCCTTTTTACTTATGCTTGCTCATCCTTGTTTTCTGTTTTAGTTTTATGCATCTTTTATTCACTTAGGACCTGTTAGCAAAACCCTTTTTATTGTTAGCTTGAGTTAAAAGAACCATTCCAATCTTGATTGTTAGCATCACACCCGATTGGATTGATACTATATCTATCCTACAATGACGTGATAACGTTGTAGATAAGGAATTGACACAGAAAATTCTTGTTATAAATTTGGCGTTGTTTCCAATTGGGTGTTTGTTTGCTACATTATGGATTCTGGATCTCTTGATATCAAGTTTCTTTTTACTACCATACTCACCTTGTTTTCATTTATTTCCTTTCTTTTCAGGTACTTGCATAGTAGTGTATGAACCTGAAGCATGGAAACGCTTCAAGAACTACACTATGCAGTGTCCTCATCATGGTTTCAGCAAAGCATCACTGCTCAGTACACTCTATCGTGGTGCTCTAACAAAGATAAGGATGTTTCTTGACACTGCAAGCAACAAAAACTTCCTCAACAAGAGTGTTGATGATAGTTGGGAGCTTTTAGAAAACCTTGCTCAGTCTGATGGAACATACAGTGAAGACTATGATCGAACACCTCGAGGTGGTTCTGCAACAGACGATAACACAAAGAAAGAAATCAAAGCTCTGAATGAGAATTTGAACAGGATACTCATGTGTCAACAACATCAGGTACACTTCATCAATGATGAAGAACATCTTCAGATTCAAGTTGGGGATGTTAACCAGCAAGAAGAGATCAATTATGTGTATATCCAAGGTGGCTATAACAAAGGGTTCATCAATTACTCCAACAACCTTGGTCTTTATTACATAAGCAACAACGTACCTAACCCACATGACTAAGTGTACCCGACACTACCTCAGAAATATCTTCAACCCTTCATCGACTATGCTCAAAAACGTCGTTTCCTTCAACATCAACAACAACGAGGTAGTTTTCAACAACAAAAAGTTGTTGTTCCTCCAGTTCTACCTATCACACTACCTTCTGCTGCATCTTCAACCATTGAAGCAATGTTACAGCAACTTCTTCAGGGTCAGGCCACTAGTGTCTGGGAGACATCAAAGAGGTTTAGTGATCTTCACCATCAGATGGATTCTTCTTTCAATGACATATATGCAAAGATTGAAACACTCACCTCCATAGTCACTGCTCTCGAAGGCAAGACTACATCCACCTCTACTTCTACAACCAGTCAACTGGCAGGGAAGACTGTTCAACACCCCAAGGATGTTGCTCATGTTAACTCCATCACCCTATGAAGTGGGAAAGCGTTACCACCACGACAGGCTGCTCTTAACACTGGAGAAAATGTTGAGCTAATTAGGGGGGATTATGTTTAAAAGAAGATGAAGAAGAAGAACCTGCAATAACTGATTCTCAGAAGCCAACGCAACAACCATCAGTTGTGATCATCAAGCCACCTCCTGCTGAGCAACCATCTGCAACGCAGAAGAAGGAAACACCCTTCATACCACCACCATACGTTCCAAGGTTGCCTTTCCCTTCTAGATTCAAGAAGGAAATCATGGAAAAGTACAAAAGCGTCTTTGAGAAATATATGAAGTGCCTCTTCTTGACGCAATAACTTTGATGCCTCCATATAAGAAGTTCCTGAAGGCATCTGTCACCAATAGAGGAAAAGAGATTCAGGAATGGTGGTTCTAAGTGAAGAATGTAGTGCAATTATCATAAGGACTTCAATCCCAAAGAAGTTATCAGATCCAGGGTCATTCACCTTACCCTGTCCACTAGGTCCTTTGTCATTCAAAAAATGCTTGTGCAACCTAGAAGCATCAATAAGTCTTATGCCTTTATCAGTTGCAAGGAAGTTAGGTTTCAGCAACTTCAAACCTTGCAATATATCTCTGGTACTTGCAGACCGGTCATTGCGAATTCTACATGGAGTCCTTGAAGATTTTCCTGTGAAGGTTGGAATAGCTGAAATCCCAACTGACTCGGTGGTCTTAGACATGAGTGAGGAGCCTAGAGATCCTCTGATTTTGGGCAGACCATTCCTGACTACTGCTAGAGCTGTTATTGATGTTCATAAAGGAAAAATTCAGCTCAATATGGGTAAGGAGCTAAAGATGACATTTGACATTCAAGAAGTGATGAAAAAACCTGCTGCTGAAGGGGAGATTTCTACATTGAAGAGATGGATCAACTTGCTGGTGAATTGTTGGAAGAGATTAATGAAGAGGATCACCTCCAAACCGCATTAACCAAGAATGAGGATAAAGGATACCTACACATTGAATCTTTGTTGTATGAACTGATATTGGACTCAGATACACCAATGGAACCTGATGAACCATTCGAGGATATTCAAAGGTTAAAAGTACAAGTGTTCGCTGTTACTGAGGAAGTTGAGCTCAAGCGGAAACAACCGCACCCTAAATTATCTGAAGATTGGTCTGAACTCAAGGCACCATCTGTAGAGCTGAAACCACTTCCCAAGGGGCTAAGGTACGCCTTTCTTGGACCTAACTCCACTTATCCAATCATAGTAAACGATGAACTTAGTGATGATGAATTAAACTTGTTGACTGAATTAAGGAACTTTAGGAAAGCTATAGGGTATTCATTGGATGACATTAAAGGAATATCACCCAACCTATGCACCCATAGAATCAACCTTGAAAATGAATCATACTCTAGAATTGAACCCCAAAGAAGGCTAAACCCTAACCTGAAAGAAGTAGTAAAAAAGGAAATACTAAAGCTGTTGGATGCTAGTGTCATCTATCCTCTCTCATATAGTACTTGGATATCACTAGTTCATTGTGTCCCAAAAAAGGGAAGAATTATCGTGATTAAAAATGATAAAGATGAACTAATACCAACCCGAACAATCATTGGAAATAGGATGTGCATTGATTATAGAAAGTTGAATGCTGCAGCTAGAAAATATTATTTCCCATTACCCTTCATTGACCAAATGTTAGAACGCCTAGCAAACCATCCTTATTACTGTTTCCTTGACGGTTATAGTGGATTTTTCCAAATCCCTATCCACCCTCAAGATCACGAAAAAAACCACCTTCACATGCCCTTACGGTACTTTTGCATATAAGAGGATGCCATTCGGCCTTTGCAATGCACTTGCTACCTTTCAAAGGTGCATGACTTCGATCTTTTCATATTTAATCGAGGATATAGTAGAGGTGTCCATGGATGATTTCTCTCCTCCTGCTTGTTTAATTTGTGTAGGGTAGTCACCGGGTGTGAAGAAACAACTCTGGTTTTAAACTTGAATAGGTGTCACTTCATGGTTAGGGAAGGAATTGTCCTCGGACACAAAATCTATGAAATAGGGATCGAAGTAGAAAAGGCAAAGATTGATGTCATGATGCAACTACAACCACCAAGGACAATGAAAGATGTGAGGAGTTTCCTAGGGCATGCTAGGTTTTACCGAATGATTATCAAGGACTTCTCGAAGATAGAAAAGACCCATGACGAGGCTATTATGCAAGAAAACTGAGTTTGACTTTGATTCACAATGGCATTCCACCACATCAAGGAAGCCTTAGTATCTGCCCCTGTGGTCCAAGCTCCAAACTGGGATTACCTTTTCGAGATCATGTGTGATGCATCTGACTATGCAGTTGGAGCACTTTTAGGGCATAAAATAGATAAGAAGGTGCGTGTCATTTACTATGCCAGTAGAACCATGGATGATGCTCAGGTAAAATACGCTACAACAGAGAAGGACTTGTTGGTAGTCGTCTTTGCGTTTGAGAAATTTAGAAGTTACTTGGTTGGTTCAAAGGTTATTGTCTATACTGATCCCGCATCACTAAGGCATATCTATGCAAAGAAGGACACTAAACCAAGATTGTTGAGATGGATTCTTTTATTACAATAATTTGACATGGAGATAGTGGACAAGAAGGGTATTGAAAATAGAGTAGCAGATCACTTGTCAAGAATGAGGATCGATGACTCAGTACCAATTGATGATTCTATGCCTGAAGAGCATCTCATGATAATCCATACCTGTGCATTTTTAGAAAATGAAGTAGTGACCACAAAAGAAACACCATGGTATACAGACTTAGTTAACTTCAAGGTATGTGGAACATTCCCTGGGGATATCGACGAATATAGAAAGAGGAAGTTCCTGAATGATATAAATCATTAATACTGGGATGACCCTTTTCTTTACAAGAAGAGTCCGGACGGATTATTCAGAAGGTGCGTAGCTGAAGATGAAGTGAAAGGAGTTCTGGAACACTGTCACGGTTCTTCTTATGGAGGACACTTTGCAACATACAAGACGGTTCAGAAGATCCTGCAGGCAGGTCTATGGTGGCCAACAATGTTTAAGGACACACATGGTTTCATCTCTATGTGTGACCCATGTCAGAGAGTAGGTAATATTGGGAAAAGGAATGAGATGCCTTAGAATCCAATATTAGAAGTTAAAGTGTTCGACATTTGGGGATTGACTTTCTGGTAGTTGTCAACTACATCTCATAATGGGTAGAAGCAATTGCATGTCCTACCAACGATGCGAAGGTGGTTCTAAAACTTTTCAAAAACATATATTTTCCCAAGATTTGGGGTTCCAAGGGTAGTAATCAGTGATGGTGGCTCTAACTTCATAAACAAGTTTTTTGAAAAACTGTTGAGAAAATATGGAGTGAAGCATAAGGTAGCAACACCTTATCATCCACAAACAAGTAGACAGGTTGAAGTATCAAACAGGCAGATCAAGGCAATTTTAGAAAAAGTTGTTGGAACCTCAAGGAGAGATTGGTCGACAAAGCTGGATGACACACTATAGGCATATAGGACAACTTTTAAGACTCCAATAGGACGAACATCTTTTAGACTACTCTATGGAAAGGCATGTCACTTACCAGTTGAAGTGGAGTATAAGGCACTCTGGGGAACTAAACTCCTTAACTCTCATCTCAAAATAGCTCAACAGAAAAGGGAAATAGACCTACATGAACTGGAAGAAGTTAGGCTCAACGCTTATGAGAGTTCCAAAATATACAAGGAAAGGACCAAAGCGTTTTAAGACAAAAAGATTTTACTAAGGGAAATCAATGCTGGTGACCAAGTCCTTTTATTCAACTTAAGGCTGAAGCTGTTCCCAGGAAAGCTCAAATTCAGATGGTCTAGGCCATTCTCTGTTAAAGAAGTTCAACCATATGGAGCTGTTACTTTGATTGGAAGAACTAGGAATGAATTCACAGTGAATGGGAAACGAGTAAAACCATACTTGGCAGATAGGACAATCTCATAAGAGACCTCGGTTCTCCTTGGGGAGGCGTCTCATGGTCACTAATCTTAAAAACAAAAAGTCAAGCTTAGTGAATTTAAACAAGCTCGCTTGAGAGGAAGTCCCATGTCTATCTTTGTACATATGCAATTTCAATGCTTTTTATCTCAGCACTATGTTTGATGCATTTTAGTTTTAATCTGGTTTTGGTATTTTAGGTACTCAGGGGATGTGTTTGGGGCATTTAGCAGTGAGATAAAGTGGGAAATGGATTAGCTTGAGTTTTTTAATCAAGCCCTTTTGAAGGCAAGATCGAAGCATGATCGAGTCATTCTCAAAGCTCGATTGAGCCTAAACGGCACAATGATCGAGCCGCTATCATGATGAGATCAAGCAGAAGCAAGAGGTCCGATCGAGCCATGGCAACACCACCATCGATCCATGTCTCGATAGTGATCAAGCCAAGAGCATTAACAATGATAGAGCCACTTTCAATTTCCATCGAGCCATTTTTAAATCATGATCGAGCCACTTTCATGATGAGATCAAGCCAAGCTTCACCGCACATTTCCAACAAGACCAAGTTGTTCGAGCCTTCACTAAGCCACGTCACATCGATCAAGCCTAGCCTCCAAGCTACCTCCCTTACACCACTTTACCACCATCAACCTTACACCTCCACGACCCACTCCGTGCCAAAGAAGTGTCCAATCCATACATCCCAAGATTCCCAAAAAAAACTCTTACACCTCAATCACCAACAACACAAATCACTCTTACCTCTCCTCCATAAACTTTCACCTTGTGTAACATCCACAAGCTTCAACAACGTTTCTTCTCCACATGCACATCTTGACCCTCACTCTATATAAGGGAGTTCTCATTTCTATTACACTCTCGTCACTTGCATAAAACCATAACTCTTTTTGAAAACATCACTCTGATCAAGGGATTTAACCGAAGTTTTAAGGTTCAACGAATTTCAAGAATCGTCAAATTTGGTTTTTAACTCTTAGACTCGTGAAAGTTTGATTTGAAATTTATGTAATTCGGTTTTGGTTTCAATACTCATTCTGAAAGCTTTTTCTTGGTTCTTGGCTTCAGAACATATAATCCAAAGGTTTAACATATCAATTTTGACTAAACATGGTTCTTGGATCCTCAATTAAATAGAGTCTTTCAAATACGTTTTCACATAACGCAACCTAACGACTCTAATTTTTTACAGAATTTTCCATGTCAAACAGAAGAATGCTCGGCAGTTAGATTGAACCTTCAGTGGAGAAGATATACACAACCCTAAAGCGATTGGACTTTGCAGAATCGACATTTCCAGATTCTGAGGCCTCGGGAAACCTTGGCATCCTTGATGAAGTCAAGGACATATTGGGGTACATGGGGATACCAGGTGCGATTGGAATGGAACATAACACTCGTCAACAACAGACATGCATGTTTTTATCCTCTCTGGAAGTATCCTACTCTATGGGGTGGGAAGGTGATCAAAATGGAGGAGGTTTCATAACCTTCAAGCAATTAAATGGCCAATGTGAGAGATTCAGCTTCCTTCAATTGGAATATATTTATTGTTTCAAATGTATGAGATTTCAACCAGACGTATTTGAGGACGCTCCTGAGGAGATAGAGCTTATTTGGGATGTAATTTGAACCAAGAGGTTCCAAGCAGGCAAGATCAAGAGTGAATGTATCTGTCACCCTACGATCAGATACGTTCACCAAATGATTGCAAACTCATTCTTCTCTCGAAGCGATACGAGCAACATCTTAGAAGAGGAGATGGATTTCCTGTGACTTGGGGTCTATCAACATGTACGTAACACCCTCCAAGACGAAGCATTATTTCGTAACATCATCGAAGCAAGGCCCTGCCTCCTAAAGTTATTCCTGCAGCAGCTGTTGAAGTTTAAGGACCTTGCTTGGATAACGAGAGCAAGGACAGTAGCTCAGGTACGAATTGTAGGGCGGATAGCACCAATTTTCTTTCAAACAATAGGACAACCAACTCGGAACGTCTGGATACGAAGGTTGATTGACATTGACCACCTGCTGGAGATTAAGTTCCTAGTAGGAGAGATAGGCAATCAATTCAGCTACCAGTTCAGAGCATCAAACAACACAAAAGTAGTTTTTCTCCTCTCGAATAGCAGAAGAACAAGTTTCAAGAGGCGTGCGAATTTAGCATTCAACCATGACTCCTCAAATTCAAGACAAGTCATTTCAGAAATGACAACACTGGATTCCTGTTCCGACAACCTCTCAACCCTCTCCATAGATGAGGATTCATTCAACTCCCAAACTGGGGAAACCTGAGGTCCATCTCCATCAACCTACCATTATATGATCCATTTCATTTGCATGTGTTCATGCTTTCGGTTTTCATAAGTGTGCTCTCTATCTTAGTTTCTTATTATCCTCCTGAACGTTCCTGAGAATTCAGATTACACAAGAGACTGTGTAATTCGAGTTTGGGGGAGAGTTCATGAGCTATCTAATAAAAAAATTCTGTTTGTTCCTTTGTCTCCACCTTTGCATAACATTTACATAGCATCTAGGGCATAGGAAAACCATAAAAATTGAAAAATTTTCGAAAATTGTCTTTCAAAAACAGAGTGTTCATTTAGCTGCATTTAAGATGTTAGATTCATAGGATTGTCATTTGCATCCGCATAGGGAACTAGGAAGATAGTAACCTCGTAAATATGTTGTTTTTCTCAGAAAATGTAAGTGCCCTGGTTATTAGTTGTCTAATGCATCTTGAACTAGTCTAAAGTAAAACTACACCTTGCTTGGAATGTGAACTTGCATGATCATTTATCTCTAGAAGCATGTTGTGATTTGAAGTTTTCTCCTATCTATTAGAACTTGATTTTGAATGTATAATTATCATGTTTGTGTGCTGAATATGAAATCATGGATAGTATATACATATTTGGGTTATCTTCTACCATTTTACCACTCTTGTTAATCCAAGTAGAATCCCCACCCTTGAACCTTGCCTTCTTTCAAGCCCTGAATTTACTACTGAGTGGCAAGTCTTTTATGAAATGAGCTTGGTAGAACGTGTTAGGTTCGAACTGACAAGGATAAGGTCTCATGTAGTTCTAGTCCATGCTTTTTGGACTAGACTAGGTGGGATTCAATTTTGGATGTTGGTTTGGGTGGAAATGAATGAAAGGGAATTGGTAGCTGGTAAAAGGAAGGGTAGAGTAAGAACCTTATGGGAGGAATGGAAAAAGAAACATAATATGCTAGTAGAAAATTTAGGGGAACAATGGTATGAAAAAGAGGTATGGCTACTGCAGATTAAAAAAAATATATGACAATGAACTGAAAATGGTAAAACCTAGAAAGATAGTGTGAATAAAAAAGGTCAAAAGCCATAAGCATCTAAGTAAGTAAGTTCCTAAAACCACTAGTAGTCGTTTAAGAAGGAAACCTCTCCTAAGTGTAGCTAAAGAAAAGATGAAGAAGGGAAAAATGTGAATAGGTAAGATCACTTCAAGTTTCAAAAGGGTAGATTTAGGGCCTCCTACTGGATAGAGTCAGGAAACTTAGGTTTCATTAGCATTGGGTAGAAGAGGTTCTATTTCTATATGCATCTAAGTGTTCCTACCTTTAGCCTTCTGCTAAAGCT